>OX454527.1:70112535-70317375 GCA_949715645.1 Portevinia maculata
CAGCTGCATCAGCATATAAGATATCAAAATCATATTTGGCGGATATTGTGAAGAAAACTAAAGGGTCTGCTACTACGTTCACTCATGATCCCAATATTGGAAATCGAAGAATTTTTACCAAGGAACAAGAGGAACAGCTGGCAGATTATTTAAAAAGATCTTCGAAGATGTGTTATGGCCTTACTACCTACCACCCAGGTAAAAGAGCTTACTTACTAGAGCTGTGTCAATCGGGATTGATTCGATCTTTTTGACCCGATCAAAATAAACTATTTGTGATTGCAATCACAATGCCCGAAGTCAATCGTTCATCGAGTCAATACTTTTGTTCTGTTCTGACTAATTCATTTCTTTATTACTGATTTCTTATCTACTGAACCAATAAATGTGTTAATATATCAAAATATTTTTATTTATTTCGGCTTATTTCGTTTTACCAACACATATTTGTTCTACAAAAATATCGCTTCTGTGCAATAACCTCCATTTCCTAATTATTCAAAGGCGTTGTGGTATTTTTGAGTGTATTCACTCTTACAATCCATACGAATGTATCTGTCTCTATCGAAACTAAATTGAACGAATGATGATTGGGGTTTCTGATTGTATTGAAATTGAATGGAGCAATACAATACTCCCATGTCCCATCTGTCATTGATTGATTGAATGATTGATTGAAATGACCGAATCATTTTTTCAACCAATACTTGAACGATTCGATCATTAAATTTGAACGATTGACACAGCTCTATTACTTACCAATTTGCAGCTGCAAATCATGTAGCACCCGAAAAGTGGATTGAGAGACAAAAGGCTACAAAGGATTGGTTTCGTGGGTTCATGCAAAGAAATTCAACTTTATCAGTGCGAAAACCAGAAAATATTTCTTTATCCAGGGCTACATCTACAGAGCTCCACTTCACAAATAACAGCGTCAGAATCGAATCCATCAACCATTTTTTTATCTCCTGAATGTATTCCACCATATCCAAAGGCGTTGCCTAGAAATAAGACTCAGAACCGATCCAGGAAGATGCAGAGCACGATTATTACTGACTCGCCTGAGAAGGATGCATTAATGGAAAAACATTCAGCTAAAAAGGAAGTTAATAAAAAAATTATGAAGATGAAAACTTCTAAAAATATTAAAAAGCTCGTGCAATCATCTTCAGAGTCTTCGGATTCAGATTTCTCACTCCGAGAATCATATGATTCTAATGGCTCTAAATATAATCTTCCATCTACGTCTAATGCTAGGGCAAACGAAAGGCTGGAAGCACCGCAAAGAAAAACAATAAAAAAGATGACTATTGTACTGTTTGTAAAGGGGCTTATTTAAGCAGCAATGTTGACTGGCTAATGTGTGCTATTTGTAAAAAATGCACACACGAGACATGTGGGTTAAAGGGTATGAATAATTATTTTTGTAATAATTGCAATTAATACTCCAATTGGTAACGAAAAACTTTTTAGTTTTCCCAAATTTGAGCCAAGACTAAGAAGTTAAGAGTCTAATTATGTTATGTTGTTTTTTTATTATAATAATTTAATTTATGATTTCAGTTTATGTTGTACCAAAATGTTTGAAGTATTTAAATAAAAGTTATTTTGTAAAATCAAAGATTTTGTGAAACATTGAGTATTCAGGTGACTCAAACCATGGAATTGGTTCCTAGTCCGCTTCAAGACACCCATTGTCATATTCAATGCTGCCTGTGTTATGAAACGGGCATAAGGGAGCCTAAAAAAAAAACACAACATTTCTTACAATAAATTTACTTTTCATAAAATATGGTGTATGAATAATTCAACAATATAATCTCCGAATTCCTTAAGGACAGTTAACGAGTTCCTAAGTTTTTAACTGCAGTATGTAATAAGTCTTCAAACGTCCGTTTCATGGCGTATTCCCCCTACAAGGATTTTAAGATATAAATCATCTTTGTAGGTTATCCTGAAGTTGAACAATAAGCATTAAACTATAAATTTTATACAATTCAAAAAAGTAAAATGTTCGATTGAAGCTAGATCGTTGGATTTTCCCAGCGTTCAGTGGAGGACAATTTTGTGTGTGTGTGCGGCACAAATCTGTTTCTCTACCTGTACCTTTTGTGCAATGTGCTTTTTCTTTCTTTTTTATGCACCTTTTGCAGTTTGTGTTGTTTTTTTTATGGCGCATGGCCATGGGATTGAGTAACGTAGGGTATGAAATGTAAATGAGATTGAGAGGGAGTCACACTCAGAGTATATCCATATAATGAGTAGGGACACTCTCCACGTTTTCTTTATCAGTTCTTATCAGCAAGTATTTTGTTTCAAATTTGAGAAGTGGCAGACTGGCGAAGGGAAGCAAGGCGAGCACGGAACAGCTAGTTGAATATATATCAGCTTGATGCGTCATTCAACGCCACGCTCGAAAGCGTGATTGTATTTCAGGCATTACTTCTTTAGACTAGGAGGAAACTTGTCAAGCATGTCTTGAACACATTTTCCAAACGTCCACAAAACGTAGCTCTCGAGCAAACTTCGTTGCGCTTAGTCCAGCCTCTTGTTCCAGATATGGCTTCCGCCATAGCTTGATCTTTAAAACGGAGGATTGGTCTTCATTGTCATAAATTGAACGCCATTGTCATTGTCACATAAAGCCGGTCGCGCCTTATTTTCTCTAAAATGGGTTCTTTGACGTGAAGGACCTCCTGCTGTCATCTTAACATCCATTCATTTGCTCTTGTACGCTATCTAACATTGTGGACCGTATGTGAGCGCTGGGCGCAGAACTGCGGTGCAGAGTCTTCCTTACAGGTTACGGGGCTTTTTGAGCACATAAGATGGCTGTGTTTTCCCGTAACTTCATCCACCCTACGATTGTGCGATGTCGTCATCACAATTTTTTTTCGCTATTGATTATAGATCCCAGATATTTGACCTTTTGGCACTTGGGAATCACTTTTCCATGCATATAAATGTCTTCAATAGGTCGGACTGGATCAAAAAACGAGCAGCAAATGAATTCCTCCTTCTTGGACTTACACCCCCATCCATCAAATGTTCGTAGCAAGGACGTTTTATCCTCGCTTATGATGTTTACATCGGGAGCCGGTCGAAATCCTGCTTTCAAAATTCTGCTTTGCAAAATTCTGAATTTTAACACAAAAATTCTGCTTTTCAAAATTCTGCTTTTTTTCTGTTCTGTCTTACATAATTTTGCTTTTCAAAATTCTGTTTTTTAAAATTCTGACAGGCAATATTTTAAACAAATAAATTCTGCTAATTCTGTTTTTTTCTAATTTACGAATTTAAAGAAAACAAATATTTTTCAACTTTGTCAAAAACTACAATATATTTCTTATAAAGAAGGTACATAGGTAGGTAC
Source organism: Portevinia maculata (assembly GCA_949715645.1). Taxonomy (NCBI): domain Eukaryota; kingdom Metazoa; phylum Arthropoda; class Insecta; order Diptera; family Syrphidae; genus Portevinia; species Portevinia maculata. The sequence continues at coordinate 70,115,909 of OX454527.1, forward strand.
CTACCAGGAACACACAAAAAAAAACACCCAAAAATAACAAATTATTTCATAATTGAAATTACCAAAAAAATAAGAAACATCATTAAGAAACTAAACTTTGTGAGTGAACGTGTGCTGGTTCACTCACAAAGTTTTTTTTTTTTAAAGGAAATCCAAATCCCAGAGCACTCAGACTCGGTAACGGTCCATTGTAATATCAGGCAGAAATCCTTCTTTTGGTGTAGAGGCATGTGATTGGGTGGCGTATGTTGTTGTTCCCCATGGGGATTGAACCTGCACTGCACGGGTCACAAGCCAACACACTAACCTCTACACCGTCGCCACCCATTCTCACTCACAAAGGTATACTAACAGAATATTTGTCTAAACCAAGAGAGCAATCTTAAAACCAATAAAAAAAACTACTTTTACCTCTTCTTCTATAACAAGTAGTGGTGGAATATTTTACAAAATTCTGCAAATAATAAAAAAAGGTTTGGAAAATGTTTAAAAGCGCGCGCTTTTTAACATAATAAGTACATACATACATAAACATATGTTTGTACTTATTATAGAGCTGTTTGAAAAGAAGTGTGTTTTTTGATCCTAACTTCTAAAGTTCTATCTCTAATGAACCGTTGTAAACTTCATTTTAAAAGTGCTTGCCAGGGAAACAGATCAGCCTTCTACACTGCATGCTATAACCGAAAAACCACAAACTCTTGTTTTGGTAAAGGGTTCTGGTAACGTTTTTGAAAACTTTTATTGATCATAACATTTGTCAATGCGGATAAGTGCCACGGCGTATGCGGACGACGTGGTTATACTAGTGCAGGGAAAATATTTAAATACTTTAAGTGAGGTCACAGAGACCGCCTTAAAGAAAATTAGTAATTGGGCTAAGATCTGCGGGCTGAATGTCTACCCCTCGAAAACGGAGTTAGTCCTGTTAACGAGAAGACACAAAATACCGCAATTCAATCTCCCGAAGCTTGACGGAGTGGAACAGTCACTTACGGATAGTGCAAAGTATCTGGGCGTAATCCCAGATAGAAAATTAATTTGGAATCTCAACATAAGGGAACTGAGGAGGGAACTGGTGCAGGAGTGTTTGGGCCGGGAACTAAGCACTACGAATCCATGGGCAAATGTACCAGCATCTTCCAGGCAGAAATATGTGCCATAGACAGGTGCGTTCGAATCAACCTCGAGAAAAACTATAGAAATTGCAACATAGCAATAATGTCTGACAGCCAAGCAGCTATAAAGGCTCTTGACGCCTGGCAAGAATAACAGAATCTCCATCTGCTGGCCCCCGACTTGTAAAGAGTCTTAAGCTAAGGCCCCAGTTATAGCCATACCTACCTAAAATGAAAACGTAAAAATTTAATTTGCTTTTTTGGTCCAGTTAAAATGAATAGATCGATACAATCTTTGCCTTAAAATGTTGCTTATGATTGTAGTTTGTCACAAATAATTGATAGATTGAACATAAAACGGCTACGAAACGAAATCATTAATTTTTCCGTACGGAGAACTTTTTCTGTCCAACTTCTCAGTCAGTTTACAGAAATGATACAAATCGTTCCTATGATGTGTTCGATTCAATATGTTTATCGTTTACCGTTCCACTTTTAACGTATTGCTTTCGGCCCTATCCAGTTATCCGTTCGAAACGGAATTTTCTCCGATTTGTACGAAATCGGAGAAATTTCATTCGAGGTAGGTATCCGTTCCGATACAACTTTCGGAAAAATTCTCCGATGACATATAGCTACGGTGACCATATTTTTAAGAGCAAAACCCGGGACAAAAAAAGTGAAAATATATAACAGCACACAAATCGCCAAATATAACAAAAAAATGTCGTATTGGATTATTTCATTAAAAACAAAAAAAAAGCAATTGTTTAAGAAAAAAAGAACAGTAAATAATAATAAAGTCTTCAAGACGTAACAAATTCAAAGCGAATAAACTTAAATTTCTTATTAAGTAATGAAAATAAATTAGCCTTCAGTAAGCAACAAAAACAACACATTAAATAATAAATAATGAATAATAAAACTAATAAGAAAAAAAAGTAAGAAAATCATTCTTTCATTCAATCTGTAATATTAACGTACGAGTTTAAAAAATAGAAGTTGCCCGACATAAGTTCTTTCTTAATACTTATTGGATGAACAAATCTGTTTAACAATATTGTCGTTTTCTTTTAAATAATTTTTGAATTCAAGACAACTTAAATTGTAATTGCACTTTACAATTAATATAGCTTTTAGGGTTTTTACATTTAGCTGGGCTTTTTCGCTGGTCCATACATTGTTCATTATCGAAAAAACTCTTTTCGTGGGAGCATTTTAACCTGGTAGACACCAGCTAAATTTGACAATTTGTAAAAGGTTAGCGAAAGCAATGTTTTTTTCTGAGAAATGTGTAGAAATATCTACCCATTTTGCACCCACTGTTTTTCTGTTGTTTAACCATTCTCTAATTGGATCTAAATTTAGAAAAGATTTTAAGCAATTTAACTCATTAAATAATGCGAGTCATCAATTTTTGTATCGCTTCGCTTTTCCTTAACAAAAGCTGAGCTTGCTCCTACATCTGGCCAGGAAGGTACATTTCGAAGAACAACCTAGCTTTAAATTTCAACTTCTTGTAAAGATGCATCGCACTGACTCAAATATTCGTAGCAGGTGTTATAGATAGACAATTACGGGACTAAAATTAAAATACGGGACATGTCCCGTATTTTAAAAAAAAAGCCGGGACATGCTATTGAAATACGGGACTGTCCCGGGAAAAACGGGACGTATGGTCACCGTAGGTATAGTTGATGTGTGAACATGTAGGCTCGTCAGCGTTGCATTAATTTAAATTGTGGGCGTATCAGTGGGCGAATTTTGAAAATATTTACACATGAGCATCAATTGTATGGACCCTGGAGAGTCTATATTATAAATTTCAGCTCCCTAGCTCAAACTTTGGTTTTTTGCCGTCCGACCTGAATGAAAATCTGACGGTGACGCTCGATACTTCCAACTAGCCCCTACCGAGAGCAAAGATGTTTACACATCAAAAAGAATTTTGTATTCCCCAAAAGCACGGCATTTTTTTTGGCTCATCGGATTATGTTTAAGGGCAATGACTTCAGTTTGTGATCTTTAGCGATAACATATCGACGTAATTTTTTTTCTTTTTTTGATTAAAAGTAACTTCCGCTGTTTTTTTTTGTAAAATGGGTCGTAGGAAGCAAAGGCCAAATAGATTGCTAAAAAAATTGGTCGGTGCCAAAATGTTGTTAGTAATTTCATTCGTAATCAATCCCGTTATGGAAACAATATAAAAGGATGTGTGCAATACGCGACAACAACAGCAGATATAAGACTTATCAGCATAACTGCTTCAAATTCTGAACATTCTGCTGCAAAAATCAGGGAAGAATGCGGAGTTAATGCAAGTCTGGCAACTGTAAAACGGATTATTCGGAGTGAAAAGCATTTCTCCGAGGCACAAGCAAGGGGACACAATAGACCAATAGGTCGCAGTGTAATATACCCTAACCAAATATCAATCAATCAACATAAGGGAAAGAATAAGAAAGCGTATAATGCTCTCTTTATTTGTAAAAGAACAATAGGCAAAACATGGGTCCTGAAACTCGCAGTGGTTATATCCATATACTTAAATATGGCTCACTTGTGTGGTCAAGGGGAATTAACAAAAGAACCATAATTGGAAAACTAGAAACGGTGCAGACACAGCGGTATAGAGGGGAATGAGCAAGCCGATGAGCTAGCGAGAAAGGGAACCGGAGAGTAGTGGAGGTGTGGACGTTAAACCACCCCTTGGCGTTATCAAGGGAATAATTACTGAGAGAATCTTAAAATTGGCTGACCTTAGATGGCAACATTTAGAGGTGTATAGGGTGTCTATAGCAGTTTGGCCGCATTTGGACAAGGAAAAATCTAGGGAAATTCTCAAATTGAGTTAGGGAACAGTTTAGAACAGTTGTTGGAATTATGTCGCGGCACTGTTTCCTAAGGAAGCATGCTAGCCGGCTTAGACTGGTAGATGTGGATATATGCAGGTTCTGTGGCGATCTACAAACCGAGGAAGGCATAACGTGCATACTGTATGAGTGCGATGGTATCTATAGCACGGAATCGTAGGAGATTTCTAAGAAAATGCTTCTTCGAGGAATTATGGGAGGTGAGCGGCACAGACCACAGGAAGCTGATATAATTCTGCAGGAAGATTGGATGTTTTGTATAGGAAAAGTGTTTAGGTTTTCCTAATTTTGAAGTTTTGGTTTCAATCGGTTCCCTAGGGATCGCAATGGGCCCTTCAGGTGCCTAGTGCTAATGCGAACTGCATACCCCTGTTTTAACCTAACCTTAACCGATCCACATATTAAACCGTTCCGTGAAGAAGTTAGTTAAATCGGTTTGCAACCTGGTTTGCTTAAATTTCAATTCGGTTTAACTCGGTTTGAGAAATTTTCGGTTTGGTACATCACTAATCGTAACCCTTCGACTTTACTGCATCCCTACTGGTCCCCGGTTTGACATTAGAAAGTGTCGGCAGACCTCCCGATTTTGGATAACTTCAGCACTGAGGCCAACCCCAGCATTTGGTTTTGTTGGTGCATTTGTGTGATCCAGGAATTTGTAGGCCTTTAACCCTTAACAAATTGTATAGGGCCATTGATTGATACTGCCAATAGATCTCTCATTTGAACATGACACAACCAACTGTGACTATCCCGCTCCCTTTTCTTTGTCGTACTTTTTGTATAAATTTTATATAATCTCTCATTTGTGGTTAAGAACTCGTCCTTACATATGTATGTGTCCTGATGATGTGCACATCTATTTGAGTGATGGACTGGGAATGATCGAAGACGATTACAGGTATAATAGCGACTTGACGAATATAATGCAATGGTCCGATAACAATAAAGGGAATTAATTTAAAACAAGTTATTTTCCTCCAATCAATATAGACGCAATAGTTCTAGATTACTTTGACAAAACCAAAAATTTGGGTATCTATTTGGTTTAACTCCACGACTAGTTGGGTCTACCACATGTAGTTGGTCAATGGTAAGACATATGGCTGCTTACGTATTCTAAAGATTTTACTCCCCCACCTATCAGGCTTGATCAAAACACTTTTAATGCCGATCCTAACTTATGGGTGCCAAACTGTGTGTGGTCATAGTTCCGTTACGAAAATAAATCTTACGGTTGTCTTTAATATTGTAATCGGATATAATATACAACCTCAGGCGATTTGACCATGTATCGGCTTATCAAAAAAATATTGTGGGCTCTAGCTTATACATGTAGGACACCGAAAGTAATAAAGAAAGAAAACGCTCAAATAGATTTAAGTTTTAGTTTAATTCAATATAAATGTAGTTAGAATTAATTAGATATGATTAAAGTTTTCAAGTGACTATTTAACAACCGATATGATGACAACCGTACTCCTTGAATCAACCGTAAACTCTGAATTCCGTCCGGCGCTTATCTATGTATCATTGTCATCTATGAACATGGGCCTATGTACTCGAACATTATGTAAAAGAGTATGGCTCGATTGTGGGTTAGGGTTACCAGCACTACATTCGGCCATCCTTCGATTCATCCGCCTCGGATGAATAATCGGCACTAGCCCCTTTCCATAACTTCATATAGTCGCTGCAGGTTATTGTCTGTTTTGGTCCATAACCGTAGCCAACTTTTCGCACTGTACACCGGTTCGCTCTTCCCACTCTAATGACTTCATATGGCCCTAAGAATTCCGCGTCCAGCTTACGAGTTGAGAACTGTGTGCGTTTAATCGCCACTAGATCTCCTTCTTTATATACTTTTCCAGCGCATCGCGTTTTGTTAAACGTTTTTCTATTTTCGGCCTGAATATTGGAAATTTGGTTCCTCGCATCTGCTCGAATATTCTCCCGGCTTGCATCAAACGATGATATTATTTCCTCCTGTAGAATCATTTGAATGTTTAAGTCGTCCTTCAACCGCATCTTCTGGCCGAACATAACCTCGAACGGAGTTCTTCCTATCGCACGTTGATAGCTGCTATTGACTGCCATCTGTAGTTTCGTGGTATACTTGTACCACTTTTCGGCTTGGTAATTACCCGGTTTACCCTTTCAATTTGTCCGTTGCCTTGCGGTACGCCAGTTGTAGTTAGAACATGAATGATATTTTCTTCCTCGCAAAACCTCCTGAACGCATCCGAAGTAAAGGCTGAGCCTTGATCGCTGACAATCCGAACAGGTGATCCAAAAACAGCTTGTTGATCGCCTAGCTTACGAATGACTTCTTCTGCAGATATAATGACTTCACGGGGTAAATCCAGACGTACTTGGAGAACGCGTCCACGATCGAAAATATATATTTATACTGCTTGGCAGTTGGATCTTACTTTTAAATTCATTTTTATTAATTATTAGCTTATATCAACTTAAATACTAGACAAAAATGATTAAATCTAACTTAAAATTAACAGGATACTGATTCTAGATTATTGATCCTTATGCGGACGCCCTAAACTTAACTATATCTTATAATTATTGCCTTTCGGCCTAAAAACTATTTACGAACTAGTCTTACATATGTATTCGTCGAGAAAATCAAATAAAACTCGGTATCATTATTAAGATTTTATATTTTTTATATAAAACAAACTACAAACTACCTATTCTACTTACTTAAACTACTTAACGTATTCTAACTATAATTAGGATTCTGATCACTCGTTGCATTACGAAACAAGTGGTCAAAATCCCAATTGCTTCCCGAGCGCCTGGCAGTCGTCAACGTGCACACGCGCTGCCGTGAGCTGACTGATGCCTTACAGAATCAATCACCTCCCGGAAGCACCACCACAAATTGGCGAGCCCGGCCTCTCCCAGAAACGCCCTAGCTAACTTAATCTAACTTATAAACTAAGAGGATGTTACCTAGAGTAACGCACCGTCATGGGAGGGCATGTTGACCCCTCCCCCCTCAAAAAGCCACCAAAATTCGGCAAATTGTTTTTCCGTATCGAATTTATCCCTCTCCGCTATTGCGGTACTAAAACGAAGGAGCTCATGAGCATTGGCGACGTCCTCGCCGCGGATGAGCCGCTTATCTCTCGCGCTGCGGTAGCGGTGGTATAATACCGGGATACCATCCCTCGTCTGTACCAGCCCTTTTGCATCAATATGGATAAATGCCTCCGGCGGGATAAAGCCAGACCGGAGCGTACTCTCTATGTACATTTCATTGGGGTAGTAAGCCCCAAAGATGAGACTATTGCCGCTGGCCATCGCCCTTGCAACGTGCCTTCGAGTCACCTTAATGAGGAAATTGTCAATCCTATTCAACTGAGCCCCATCGTATAGGACCTTGTTGGGATAGTATTTTATGTAGTTGGATTCAGGCGTTCGGAACAACCGGAGACAGGTCCTAAGACATTGTCTCTCCAAAACCCGAATCTTTTCCATATAACTAGGCGCTATATTAAACCACAATGGACAACCATAAGCGATGATCGGCCTTATAAGGGCCACGTAGCAAATGACCTTCACTCTAGAGTCAAGTTGACTGCTATGAAACAGTCTCCTTGTCAGAGCATAAGCCTTCTTGGCCCCAGCAAGACAAGCAACTATATGCCTATCGAAATACAGATACTGGTCAAGCCAGATACCTAGATATCTAACTACGCTTCTCACCGCCAATGGCTGCCCATTTTGTCCAATAATGGCCAATTTCTTCCAGTTTTTTCTGGTATCCCTAGAGGCCCCAGCCAATGGAGTTCTGAACAAGATTGTTTCCGTCTTCTGAAAGTTGATTTTCAACTTCCAGTCGTCGCAATATCGCTTAATTTGATCGAAGTCACGCTGCAAAAGGATATTAATGACCTCGATTTTAGGACCTGATCTGTATGCCACCAAATCGTCGGCATACGCTATAGCATGGCTGAGTGAACCCACCAGATCACTCGTGTAAATGTTAAACAGGATCGGAGAATTGACCGCCCCCTGCTGTAAACCGTTTTTAATTTCAAAGACTCTGCTCGAAGTTACGTTGCCACATTTGACAACGAACTTCTTTCCCATAAGCATATTATAGATTACATATAACAAAGGTTTGTGCATCCCCCGCCTGGTCAACTTGTAGAAAAGTCCCTCTAACCATACGGTGTCGAAAGCCTTCTCAAAATCAACTAGACAAGCACCCGTGCATTGGTTCTTGCATTTATTCCACTGAATGTCGGAAACCAGTTTCGACGCGGCATGAATAGTGTCATGCCTCGCCCTGAAACCAAACTGGTTGTCCGGAATTATGTTATTGTCCTCGACCCACTTTAACAGGGCTCTATTGACAACCTCTTCGAAGACCTTGCTAATATTCGGAAGCAAGCTAATTGACCGGAGATTGGCAGGGTTCGTCCTATCTTTACCTTTTTTCGGGATAGGGTGTACCACAGCTATCTTCCAATGCGCCGGATAATGTGCATTATTCAGCGCATTGTTAAACAGCGTGGTGAAAATATCTACAGCCTCCAGAGGCAGGTGTCTCAATACGACGTTTGGGACACCATCCATCCCCGCCGACTTTTTATTCTTTAGTGACTCGAAGATGCACAGAAGATCATCCTTCGACACGAACAAGTGCGATGCATCTCGGCCATTGGCGACAACTGCATTAGCATGGTTTTCATCAGTGAATACGGTGAATCCGTTATTCTCAGATCGCCAATTCTCAAGTTCGGTGCGCAGATAGAAGTGGCTCACCAGAGCCCTATTCTCAATGTCGTGGTTACGGCGAACAGGATTGTTCACCGTATACACGGCCTCGAAACAAGCGCCCAGCAAATCCACTTTCTCCTGTGGGTCCTAGACCACGAAAAAATCTTCGTTTGAAGCGACACTTTCTGGACTTATTCCAGCAGTCAGTACTGTCTGTCTGTTCTCTGCTGTCTGGGAGATTCGAACACAAGGAATATCATTGTGATCTTTCCTCCTGAAAAACTTATTTATCTGTGGGTTGGCAGTTGGATCCATTGGTCCAATGTGATCAATGTGGTATGTTTGAAGAGGTTGGTCGTTTTTATTGATTGGGTGTAGCAAGACTTCCCGTTTGGTCAGTTTTCGGGAACCTAGAATACATTTAATACAGTTTGTAATGCAATTTTCAACTTTAAGTATAATAGAAAAAATGTAAAAGTCTTGCGATACCAGATCCATTGTTTTTTTCAATCCGAAGTGTCCCTCCTCGTGTTTGCTTTGAATCACAATCTTCAATAGTATGTCGCCTTTGACTATGAAGTCTTCGTACTCCCCTCGTTTTAAAATCTCCTTGATCGCCTTAACGTGCTCATCTCTTTCTTGTGCGTTTCTGATTCTTGCTAGCACTTCGTGTTTAATTGCCAATACTGCTGGATACCTGCTTAGAGTGTCCACGTGCTGCATTCTCGTACCTTTCCTATGTTCCACCGGGAAGTTACCAAACTCACTCATGAACATGACCCATCTGGCAGATCCTTTTTCTGTATGGTGCTTTTAAACGCCTTACAATCTGTCACCACTTTGAATTGTGTTCCCAAGATATATATACAAAATTTTTTCACTGCGAGATAAATGCTCATAACATTTATTTCATTATTTCATATCAAGAAACTTAAACATAAAGTATAATATAATTCATTTTAATAGTGAGCTTTAAGTTTTTTGATTGAAATAGTTTTGTACAATCTATTGTCTATTAAATGACAAGAGGCGAATGTACCTAACGGTTATATAAAAATGAAATACAAAAAACTATTGATGGGAAAAACAAAACTCAGTGATCATTTAAAAAAGAAAAATTAAATACAGTTTTTTTTTTTTTTTTTAAAGCAAAGAAAAGAAACATCAAAATTGTTACACTAATAAAAAAGCATCTATTTCGGAATGGTTAAACGAGACAAGCCATTTTTTTATACTACTTAAGAATACTGTTTTCACTCTCTCGCAGTTTTTCTGGTAAATTGTTAAACAAACGAGGAGCAGTAACATAATAAAAACGCGAAAAATGTGTTTTGTGGATTGTTGGAACATTTACAAAGTTCCTGGTATTGACTCGCAAGTTATGACTATCGTGAGCTCTAACATCATAGTACCCGGAATTTTCAAAAAATATCTTTAAAACTTTGTAGCAGTACAGGTGCCTTAAAGGAAGAAGTTCGAGTCTCTTGAACAACTCAAAACTGGGGGTTCTACGATACTTCCAGAGTATATGCATCATATTTGGATTAAGTTTCTGAATTTTTGCGGCTCATAAAGTAAACTGGATGAAGTGCATTGTCTTCGGCTTTCTGGAGTAATACGGCCGAACATCCAACTTTGCTAGCGTCTGTGTAGATTTCTGTATCAACGCCTTGGACATAAATAGTAAGAGTGGGAGCACACATGAGTTTTCTTTTCAGAACTTCATACGCATTTCGTTCATTAGCTCCGAATCTGAAAAGACATTTCTTTGAATTCTGCAATTGATCCAACACTTCTTCTATCAGAGGAACTGGGAAACGGTCCTTAATAATTCGCTCGTTTAGCTTTCTGTAGTCCACGCACACTATGCGTACCATCCTTTTTTCACGATTACAACACGACTGGCAAACGGTGAACAAGACGGACGAACGACTTTTTCACTGATCCACTCCTCAACCTGCTTCTTTACTATGCCTTGTTCCAATGGTGGTAGTCTTCTGTACGTATTAAATATAGGCGTCTCGTCGATTAATTTAATTTCCATTGTAACTAGGCATTTAATGACACTTCGGTATGTAATTGTTACATAACGTCCTAATCTCCTTTTCGTATCTAGGCGGGGTGTCTAACTCATTTGCCTCGTTCAGCTGAATATGCATGATGTTGTTGCTAGCTGTATAGATATCAGGGTTAAAAAATTATTATTTACTTATAATGTTGCTGCCAATGACGCAGCTCATTTCGATGACGTTGTTTTCTACTACATGACACGTTTCCTCTACCTCAAATCCATCTATTATACACGTACCTTTAAAGCTGCCAAGCGATACCGCTGAAGCGGACGCGAGCCCCGATAATCCTATACAATTGTTCATTAGTTCAATCTTTCCCATCGTTTTGAACTAAGATTGTCGAATAAGTGTAAGGTCGCTTCCCGTATCAATCAAAGCATTGACTGAATAATTGTTTATTGTGACTGTCTTATACATGCACGAGTGAAATATTATGTTTTGCTTGTTGCCTACTGAAGACCTGCAGTTCGATCGAACATGACCAAACTGGTTGCATCTGAAACATTTTGTGCCAGTCGCCTTACAATCTTTGCGCATGTGATCCGTTGCGCCACAGTTGAAGCAGTGCGTCTCATTTTTGCCCACATTGCGCGTACGGTTTGGTTGCATATTCGAAGCGTTCTTACTGGATTTGTTGCTGTTCACCCTACTCTTAAATTGTTCATAAACTTCAAACTTTTCCTTTAGTTCGGAGAGAGACTTCGCGCCATACAAAATAATTTTGTTTTCTTCTTTGTCGAATACACCATTTATTATGAACTGTATGTATAACAGAAACTTCGTCCACAATCCCCTGTGCCAATTCTCTCATGATGTATATACTCGTATATTCCCTATAACTTTCATTTGTTCTCTTTCCGCGTTTTTGTAACTGCATATATATTTCAGCGGTACTTATGTTTTGTCTGAATTCGTCGACCAACTGTTTTTTTAACTGGGAAAAAGTTTAGCTGTACCTCTGAGCTGCTTTTTGGCGTACACTAACTTTTCCAACTCACTCCACTGCACAATTCCCACAAACTCCTCAAACTCCATAATCCATTTTTCTACCGATTGATTGTCGTCACCATTAAAGTACGATACAAAATTGTCCGCGTCTTTAATGAAGACCTCGTTATGATGCGGTCTACTTCCACTAAGATTATTCCCTGTCTCTTTCCTGTCACCGATATCCTTATCATGGTCTGGTCTCAGGGCCTATTCTAGTCTATCCACCAGCTCCGGTTTATTACCTGACGTGTCCAACGTCAGGTTCTCCAACTCTGATTTCAATTGTGACACGGTTGGATTATTTAAGACCGAATTCATTTTATTGGCCGATATGGTCAATGTAAAAAAAAATGTGTAGTAGTTAATGTAGTAATTAAGCCCAATTGTAGTAGTTAATATAGTAATTAAGCACAGTGGCCACACTGATGCAATAATATGTGATAATAGAATAAGTAAAAGAAAGAAAGAATAAAGAAAGAGGCAAAGAGCAGTCTTTGACCAACCTCAAAACGAACGAGTCGTGTTTTTTTTGAGACCAAGCGTCTAAAACCTCAGAAGTGGGATACAGCCCTAATAGCTTAATAAACAGTAAAAAAAAAAAAAAAAAAAGCGCTGTATCTGCTCGTGAACAATCGTGTGCGCGTCTCTTACTTGCCCTCTATATTTTTTTCTCCGGCTGTTACCTGGTGCTGTGAATTTTTTTTTTTCTTTTTTCCTAAAAAGTTCATAAAACCATAGTCGCTATGAGCACTTCGTTTGAATCAAGTGAATTTTCAATGACCCAGCTGCGCGAGTGGCTGCAACGGTTAGGAATGCCAAGCAACGGGACCAAATTGAAATTACTTTTGCGTCTTAACGGCATACCCACAGAAGACCATGGAGAAAAACCCAACGCAAACAACGACATCGCAAAAAATTCAGACAACGAAAAGAAAAACAATGAAAACAACGAAGATGAGGGAGAAGACGAAAACAACGAAAATGAAAACGACGGCGGCGACGACAACGATGATGATGACAACAACGAGAATGACGACAACGATGAGGAGGAGAATGAGAGTTGTCATAGTGGTGGTGTGCAGTCAACGTTAATGAAGGAAAATGAACTCCTAATGAGAGAGTTAAATTTAATAAAAAAAGAAAAAGAATTACTAGCCAGAGAAAAAGAATTCTTAAAACAACAGATGGATTTGGAGAAAACACAAACGATTGAAGAGGAAAAAACGAACGACAATGATAAACAACGAAACGAAGACACAGATGACAAAGCAGAGAGAAAATACAACGCTTACAAAGATATGCTGCCCGATTACGATGGTGGAATAAACTTTGAAATTTGGTTAGCACAACTCAGAAGCGCAGAAAAAGTATACAACGTCGAAAAAAAAAATCCTGCAAAAATTACTAGTCAACAAGTTCAAGGGGAAGGGCCAACAGTGGTTATTCTCAAAACCGAATTTTGCTGACCAACATCTTGATGATTTGCTCCGTGAAATGACGGAGATGTTTGGCAACAAAGAAAACAAACTAAGAAACATAGGGACGGGCTACAGTCCGCTTTGGCGAACTGTTGGATACCCTAGTCTTATTCCTATCCCTCATAAGTGGGCGTGACAAAAGTCCAAGTATGGTTGAATTGTTAAGAACGCTCTACATATTTTGTTATATAACATTTAAAGGATTTTATCAAAAAAAAACGCTCCCTAGCTCAAACTTGGGTGTTTCAATAAAATTGTTTTATTTAATTGTGGGCGTGTCAGTAGGCGGATTTAAAAAAAATTAACACATGAGAATAAAGGGCCCCTAGAGAGTATATATTATAAATTTCAGCTCCCTAGCTCAAACTTTGAATTTTCAAAAAAAAAAAAAAATTAATTGTGGGCGTGTCAGTGGCCGGTTTTTGAAAATATTTACACGTGAGCATAAAGGACCCATAGAGAGTATATATTATAAATTTCAGCTCCCTAGCGATCATATATAAAAAATTTCAGCTTTCTAGCTCAAAATTCGATTTTTTCCAAAATTTTGTTTTTTTTGAGTTTGTTGGCGTGTCTGTGGGCGGATTTCAAAAATTCGTAAACTTGATTATTTCGGGACCCTAGAGAGTATATGGTTAAAATTTCAGCTCTCTAGGCCCAGTTTAAAGGCCTAATTTTTGCCGACGGACGGACGGACGGACATGGCTAGATCGACATTACTATCGATGCTGATCATAAATATAGTAACTTTTAGGGGTCTACGGGCAATATTAAGGTATGTTACAAACTATGCGTCAAAATTAATATACCTTTAGAATAGAGTATAATGAGGCGAAAATTCGAAGCACGAAAATGGCGATACAACGAAACGTTCCACGATTATTACAACGAGAAAGTGGTGCTGTCAAATGGAATGGGCATCGAAGAAGACAAATTTATGCAATACGTGGTGAATAATTTCAAAGATCGGTCGCATTCATTTCGGACATTGGGTAAGGTGGTTCGGGGAAGAAGTTTTTTGAAAGCTGGTAATTTTAAGTTAGTTTCAATTTATCACAACGACAGTGAAAACAACGATATGTATAAAGTTAAACAAAATTATGGAAAATATAAAGAAAATATTAACAAGTCAGTTTATTGCCAAAACGTAAACGAATTAATAGTAAATAAAAGTCGTATGACAAAAAACAATGTAAAATGTGATAAAGTAAAAGACGAAAGTTCTGAAAATTTTTTACTAATGATCGATTGCAATCCTAACGTTTGCGAGGAAGAAATTTTAACAATTTTACAAAATATAAGTTATGCAACACAAAAATATTTACGTGTCATCTACAAAAATTGTTATTTGGTGCCTCGTCGTCCGGTAGAACCATTAGTAAACATAGGGGCGGGCTACAGTCCGCTTGGGCGAACTGTTGGATACCCTATTCTTATTCCTATATCTCATAAGTGGGCGTGACAAAAATTTAAAGGATTTTATCGAAAAAACTAAGCTTTTGTAAATAAAAACGCTCCCTAGCTCAAACTTTGGTTTTTCAATAAAATTGTTTTATTTAATTGTGGGCGTGTCAGTAGGCGGATTTTAAAAAAATTTAAGTATGAGCATAAAGGGCACCTAGAGAGTATATACTATAAATTTCAGCTCCCTAGCTCAAACTTTGGACTTTCAAAAATAAAAATAAAATAATTGTGGGCGTGTCAGTAGGCGGATTTTGAAAATATTTACACATGAGCATAAAGGGCCCCTAGAGAGTATATATTAAAAATTTCAGCTCCCTAGCTCAAATTTTGGTTTTTCAAAAAAAATATTTTATTTAATTGTGGGCGTGTCAGTGGGCGGATTTTGAAAATTTTATGTCCCAAGCAGTTTTATGGGCCAAAGATCATATATAAAAAATTTCAGCTTTCTAGCTCAAAATTCAATTTTTCCCAAAATTTGTTTTATTTAATTGTGGGCGTGTCAGTGGGCGGATTTTGAAAATTTTATGTCCCAATCAGTTTTATGGGCCATAGATCATATATAAAAAATTTCAGCTCTCTAGCTCAAAATTCGATTTTTTCCAAAATTTTGTTTTTTTGAGTTTGTGGGCGTGTCTGTGGGCGGATTTCAAAAATTCTTAAACTTGATTATTTCGGGACCCTAGAGAGTATATGGTTAAAATTTCAGCTCTCTAGGTCCAGTTTAAAGGCCTAATTTTTGCCGACGGACGGACGGACGGACGGACGGACGGACATGGCTAGATCGACATTACTATCGATGCTGATCATAAATATAGTAACTTTTAGGGGTCTACGGGCAATATTAAGGTATGTTACAAACTATGCGTCAAAATTAATATACCCCTAGAATAGGGTATAAAAACAGAGATGAAATTGAATTTGAATTCTGCTAAACCTTTTTATGGGCCGCTTCGTAGGTTGTCATACACAGAGAGGTCAGAATTAAATAAATTGTTAGACGAATGTTTAGAAAAAGGCTACATTAGAACAAGTGAGTCGGAGTTTGTTTTTCCTATAGTGTTGGTAAAGAAAAAAACTAGAGACCTTAGGATGTGCATAGACTGTAGAGTTTTAAACAAAGTAGAGCTAAGGTTAGACAAGTGCGCATTTCTTCGAACAAAAATAAAAAATCGGGGTTATACTTTACTGGTGAAGGTAAACAAGCAGACGATGAGGGGTTCGAGTCAATCAAACATTTTCCCCTACCACAGAATGTATATTCAGTTCAAAGCTTTTTATGCTTATGTTCACATTTTCGTAGGTTCTTGAAAAACTTTTTAATTTTAGCTAAACGTCTTTACGATCTTACAAGAAAAAACAAATTATTTCATTTTGGCGCAGAAGAACTAAGGTTATTCGAAATACTTAAACAAAAATTGATAGAAAAACGTCCAAGCGTAATGCTTTTTGGGGTAAATCAAAACGGAAAAATGATAGACGAACTTAGAGACAACTTAGTAGAAGTTAAACAAAAGATAGTTCAGAAGAGTCACAAACAGATAAGACAAGAAGCAGTTTTAACACAAGAACAAGCTCAGGCTTATAATAAAAAGTATGTAGATAAGAAACGACAACAGCCAACAAAATATGAGTCAAGAGATTATGTATTAGTCAAAAACTTTGATTCACATCCTGGTACATCTAAAAAAATTTTACCAAAATTCAAGGGACCATATCAAATAACAAAGGTATTGCGAAACGATAGGTACTCGTATGTTATCAAAGATGTGAACAATTTTCAACAAACACGGTTACCATATCAAGGTGTATGGGCAGTCAGTAATATGAGACCGTGGTTCGGAGGTCGAGGTACCAAACATAAAACGTCCAATACGTTGTAAAAGATCAGGTGATCTTAAGTGGTCAGAATGGCCGAATTGTAGTAGTTAATGTAGTAATTAAGCCCAATTGTAGTAGTTAATATAGTAATTAAGCACAGTGGCCACACTGATGCAATAATATGTGATAATAGAATAAGTAAAAGAAAGAAAGAATAAAGAAAGAGGCAAAGAGCAGTCTTTGACCAACCTCAAAACGAACGAGTCGTGTTTTTTTTTGAGACCAAGCGTCTAAAAATGGTTAGAAAATGAGAAAAAGGGTACGCTTGGCGATTAGCGAATTGGTTTTTTTTTTTTTTTGGTTGAGCCCCCAAGTGTAGGAAACCGAAAGTAATAAAGAAAGAAAACTCTCAAATAGATTTAAGTTTTAGTTTAATTCAATATAAATGTAGTTAGAATTAATTAGATATGATTAAAGTTTTCAAGTGACTATTTAACAACCGATATGATGACAACCGTACTCCTTGAATCAACCGTAAACTCTGAATTCCGTCCGGCACTTATCTATGTATCATTGTCATCTATGAACATGGGCCTATGTACTCGAACATTATGTAAAAGAGTATGGCTCGATTGTGGGTTAGGGTTACCAGCACTACATACATTTATTTTGAATACCGCGAACTAAAAACAAACAACATTTCCATTAACACAGAACTATCATATTTGTGTCAAAAATTAACGTTCTTTGATACTTATGCACTAAAAATAAATCTTCTTCCTTATTGGCAAAGTTATGATCAGAATTAAAAGGACCATAACTCTCCCACTTTACTGGTCGGCATGTGGGGTCCGCCGGTTTACATTTTTGCTGCGGCCAATCAAATGCTGGTGTTATTGCATTTGTGTGATCCAATGGGAGCGTTTCAAGATGTTAAATGTGACACTAGGCTCACCTGAATGTTAATATGGCCTAGAAGTGATTTCTCCCCTTATACGCCTTTAACGACGAGCGCTGCATTTTTGCTGGGAGCTGCAGTTATATTCTTAGCCTGCTTATAAAATATATTCTTTTTATTTTGTGCGACGGATCTCGCCAGGACCTGCGCTGCTCTAAGACTCTGATCTCTTTAAACAGACTGCATATGAGGGTCTCAGTAGGGATTTTTACTGGGCACTGCCTGGTGGTCCCATAATCGCTCAAGGTCCAAAAATGTAAATTTGACAAGAAAAAAGCTTAGAAATGGTTGGGGGAATGTTCACTTTCATTTGAACGATTGTGTCATTGTGAAAACGCGAATAATCGCCCAAAAATCTAAAAGTCATCAATAGCCCAAAATTATTAGGCAATTATACACAATCTGAAAAAGGCCAAGAAAAAGGAACAATCGCCAAAAAATAAATGAACAGTTACCCAATAATGCCAGTGAATAATGGGGCACTGCGAAATTACGCCGCAGGAAATAACACCCCAAAGGTCAAAATGAAATCGGGCCTCAAAAATTCGGGTATTATTTCAGAATGAAAGTATACCCTAATGTTAAAATGGAAATGGAAAAAGGTCCCACAAAGTCGAAGAAGAAGCACTCTACAATCGAGGCATTTTTCATTGGGCCACATTTCATTTTCCCTTAAATGGCCTATATACAAATATATTTTTCAATTCAATTCAATTCAATTTCAATTTATTAATCTGAAATGTAAGCGGGCTGTACAATGAGACTTAGATCTCTCTTAGTACTTATGGTACAATATTATGTATATAAAATAAATTTACAATGTTATTTTTTCCCCAGGAAAACGATTACTTTTTTGAATCAAAAAGTGTTTGGGTTAAAAGAATTTTTCTTCTCATGGTTTGAGTTTTTTGTTGTAGGATTATTCTTTTAATTGTATTATTTCATTAAGCTTTATGCAATTGTACCTTGCTTGGGGATTTGTAGCACCATATTTTAGGACTATAAGCATAGACTCAATTGTTTATAGTTTATTGTTAACAAAATTGCTTACCCCCGTATTAATCAACAACGTATAGCGGCGAGTTAGCACTAGCACATCTGTTAACTCATAATTCTGATTAATAAACGTGTGTTAGCTTTCACTGACATGTGATAACGAGTGGATAACTTAACTCACCGAATTCGGCGTATAAGGAGCGGATAACTTCACACATTCTCAGATTGTAGTTCATGCATTCACAAATTGAGACGATGCGCATGCATGTGTGGAAACATTGAGAGGATGAGAAAGAACACTGGCTCCCATTTAGGCATATTACTCTTTCATAATGCGTTCACTCCATAGTAGTACCATAGTATTGCAATGGAATGCATAGAAATGAATGTCCACTGATGAAATATGACAGATACACTCGATTTTTGAGTATAATTTCGTAAAATTATTGTAGGTGATAAAGCGCAAACAGCTAACACAGGGAAAACATATTTTTATTAATCAGAAAAGTTATCATATTGATGCCAGCTAAATCGTGTGTTAAGGAGTGGATAGTGTTTTTTTATTAATATGGCTGTACCACATTAAGCTTTACATCTTTTAATTTATGAAGGCTTTTAGAGCAGTTAAAAGAAAAAAATAGTGAATTAATTATATTAAATAAAAGTTGAAAAATTTAAAAAAATAAAAAATAAAAATGACAATGACGGAAAAAATATACAACTTTAACATGACATTGAATTAAAGTGATCCCGGATTATCATCGGCCATGTGTTTTAAGAGAGAGGGTTTTCATTTGTTTGTGTTCTCGATTCGTCTAAGTGTTATGGGTGGCGAGTTTCATATGAGGTTGGCATGGACGAAGAAAGTACGCTCTGATGCTAGGCATTTACATCAAGGTTAGGTTAGGTTAGGTTGTAGTGACAGTCGGCTGAGACCGACACACTTAGGCCAGTGACAGGCCCATTGTGATACCACACGGATGTATCATCCTCCTACTCGTTGAACCAGTTAGAGCTTCTGATGAAGCTTGACAGACTTTTTATGTCAGTGTTAATGAGATCGTTAAGATCATTGTAAAAGAAGGATCCTAAATGGAGTTTACGCCTTTGAGAAATTGCAGGGCACGTGCAGAGAAGGTGGAGAACTGTCTCCTCGTCCATACAGCTTCTGCAGAAGTCATTTGCGTAGACGCCAAGCTTTGTTGCATGTCTGCCTATGAGACAGTGTCCGGTGATCACACCAATTATTATTTATTATTTAAATCAAGGTCGTATTAATACTAAAGATCTAAAGGAGTCTATCGTAAAGATATTCTGGTTGACGTGTTCTATGTAACATAATTATGGATTTATATTTCAATACATTGTCAAAGGTTATATCCATTATCTGCTTAGTCACTAACTGGAAAAAATCATATAGCCCAATATCGCTCTTACCGATAATGTCAATATGTTCTAGTGTTTTTCTCGTCGTCTCTCAGGCCTTTGATAAAATATGACATACGGGTTTGAAACATAAGCTAAGACAAGCTTTTCCGAAACAGTTATCTGATATCCTTAGTTGTTACTTATCAGACAGACTCTTTCGTATAAAAAACGGAAATGATTACTCTGAATTCAAAGAAATCGCGGCAGGAGTTCCCCAAGGAAGCGTTCTTGGACCGATTTTATTTCTAATATACACTAGTAATATTCCGCAAATAGAAGGCACAACAGTAGCAACGATACAGCTATATTATTGGTCAGTAATACGGTTGAATCAGCAACTAATAAACTCCAACAAGCTATTGACAAAATTTGTGATGGACAAAGACTTGGCGTATTGTTCTCAACGAGGCCAAATCAACGCACGTGAATTTTTCTTATAGAAATGTAGACAACTTACCCATTTTCATTGATTCGGTACGAACTCCGAACGCAAACGAGGCAAAATATTTGTGAATGACACTCGATGCGAAATTAAAATGGAAACCGCACGTCAAGAAGAAACGCGTAGAGGCTGCTTGGTAGATTTTCCAAACTCAGCATGCAGAACAAGCTGCTTTTATACAGCAAGTACTAAACCCGGTTTGAACATACGGTATACAACTTTGTGGTTGTACCAAATCCAGTAATATCAATGCACCATGGTATATCAGAAACACTGATATCCACAGAGACCTAAGTATGGATACCGTCGAAGATGAAAAAACACATTTTGCCCGCAAACAACAGAAACGCCTTCACGGTCATTGCAATAATACCATGCTACAAATTCGAGACGATACTACCATTCGAATTAGCGCAATAAGAAGTAACCGCGTGCTTATTGCGGTATTAGCAGGCGCCTCCACTGGGAAGCTGCCTGCCAAACGCGTATTTAACAGTTTAAATAAAGCTACTAGATAGGAATAACCTAGTTGTAGTATGAAGGTTTCGAAAGGAGGCGTTTTTTTCTTTTCTTTTCTTTTCTTAAGTGAGAAAGAGTCTCATCTCTCATGTAAGATTTTCCACCTACTCCTTTTATTCTTCCGAGCCTAACTTGCTGAGAGTAACGTTGATATTACTATTCCTTGGGAGTTATAATAAAAACTCTATAAAAAAAAAAATCTGCTCGAAATATGTAGAAATATGTTCAACGTGCCAGTTATCACCATCTGGCAACTGGCATACCGCACCTGAAACCCCTCGTCACCTTGAACCTGATAAGACACGCGCAAACCTGTTCCCGTCGACTCAGCATGTTCCCACGATTGCAACGATGACGTATACCCGTTACAGGCGGATGCACTGCACGCGCTGCATGCATTGGGCGAGTCAGCAGATTGGGCATGGGAAGCAATACCACCTGAAGCAGAAATTGAACGCCAGTGAGGCAATCTCAGTTTGGACGTGACGGAGAGTAGTCGGAATCTTTAAATTGTCTAGGAAATAAAAGTTTATTATAACATAGTCTGAAAAAGTAGTTTTTTATTTCCTCGAACTGTTGGACCAACCTCAGGTTGGTGTTCGTTTTTTTTCGAGAATCGTTGACAGGATTTCGTAACTGGCGCCCGAGCAGGGACTGGCTTAAAACTCGTATCCTTTCTTCAGTGCGAATTGTTGTGTCCTTTCAGACAGGACAGGAGGTTAGTACACTCTATCGAGTGCATACAGCTGTAACCATGGGAACACAGTAATGGCACTAACCGTCCAACAACAAACACTATCATACCCATGGGAACATGATAGTCATCGTCGAAGGACGGATACGAGAGTGAAGATTGATTGTGCCGCGAGTAGGTCGCTTGCAAGAATAAACGCTTGCGACTAAAAGGGACTAACACGAGACTTCCGGAGCCAGTTCCTAGAAGAAAATCGAATCGGTTTTAAAAATCACAAAGAGAAAAATTTTCAAAATATAAAAAATAAAAGTTGTAATAGCGCAATTGAAGTGAAAGTAATTAAAACAAAAATAGAATTAACCCGATAAATTGTGGAATTCAGATTTAAATAGTAGTGAAATAGCTAATTTTAAATAAAATAAATAAGGCTTAAAAGAAAAAAATTGTACATAGGTACATCATCCAATTAAGAAATGAGAGTATCCAGCTGAAGGGCAGAACATTTTCGAGTTCTTTGGCTACAGCCTTACAAGCACTTCCCCCGGCGCTAATGAACATCACCGACCATGACCGAGAGATTGATCTGGAATACGTGCATGATCTCAGCTTTCGGAACATAGAACGCCTAGGTAATTAAACCCAAGAATTTAAAATATCTATACTTACAGAGGCTGCAATCCTAATTTTGGTGGCATCAGCAGTCTTCACGATCGGGAAGAAGTAATACGCTAAGCCCGATATCCCAGCAATATCATCCTCTAACCTACCACAAGTAACAGCCTGACCCTGAGGTCACGCAAGATCTACGGGCCGTAGATTTTCAGAGGGGGAAGAGTTATCACCATCTGGCATACCGCACCTGAAACCCCTCGTCACCCTGAACCTGATCAGACACGCACTAACCTGTTCCCGCCGACTCAGCATGTTCCCACGATTGCAACGATGACGAATATCCGATACAGGCGGATGCACGCGCTGCATGCATTGGGCGACTCAGCAGATTGGGCATGGGAAGCAATACCACCTGAAGCAGGAATTGAACGGTAGTGAGGCAATCTCAGTTTGGACGTGACTGAGAGTAGTCGGAATCTTTAAATTGTCTAGGAAATAAAAGTTTATTATAACGTAGTCTGAAAAAGTAGTTTTTTAATTCCTCGAACTGTTGGACCAACCTCAGGTGGTGTTCGTTTTTTTTTCGAGAATCCTTAACAGCATTTCGTAACTTGCCTGAAGACTTATCTGCCAATATTATTGTACACAATCTTCATTCGTCTTCAGGAGTCATAGTCAAGTTTGCAGAAAATTTCGCAACCGTAGAAAAAGATTGGTAAGAGGAGGGCTTACACAAGCAGCATCTTGACTTTTGTAGGGCCCAGTCATTTTGGGTGGCCCAAAGCACGCGCAGATCACTGTAGATTTTTCCAATCGAAGATGTTAGGTACATAGTTACTTAAAGTCGAGGTTTATTTTTAGTTCTAGGTTTCTTGTCGAGTTCCCATAAGCTATGGATGAATTGCTGAGTTCTATCGTTGGAAAATTTGACGCAGGTATCAAGTTTCCTCTTGTAGATGCATTTTTCTGCATTCAAGAAAAGCTCATTTTCCTTAGACCACATTGAAATACTTTTTAAATCTTTATTCACAAGACTCACAGCATTGGGGAAATCATTCAGAGGAAATCATATGAGTAGTTGAACATCGTCTGCATATAAATGCATGGTGTACTGTTTTACTATCGACGGAAGTTCGTTGATATATAGGGAGAATGGCATCGGACCTAGAATAGATCCTTGTGGTACTCCTGCGATAACATCAAGAAAGAAGCATGATCTACTTCGCACCACAACAATTTGCCGACGCACTGAAAGGAATGAATACACCAGTTTTGTTGGATGTGAGGAGAAACTAAAATAAATTAAAAGCTTTTTACATAGTATCGAGCTATCCACTGTGTCGAATGCCTTACAGAAGTCGAGCAATGTCAGAAAGGTTGGTGAGTTCAGATCAAGGGACTCGCGAATATTGTCAGCGGTGTCCAACAGGGCAGTTGTACAGCTTTTTCTTGGTCGAAAGCCTGATTGAGCAGTACTATGTAGGTTATTGTGAATCTTGCTTAAGCTGTAAAGCCTTTTCAAACGCTTTTGCCAGTATAGGTAATATTGCTATAGGCCTGATCTCACCACTTTAAGCTTTGGGGATGGGAATTATCTTAGCTACTTTCCAAGACATGGAAGATATGTTTGATGTGTGAAAAGATATACGAAAGGAGGAGTTTAAGAAATGTTTGGTTTATTTCGTCAAACTTGACGGCATTAGATTTGATAGACAACATGACTTCGGCTACCTCAATGTCAGATAATAGAGAAAATTAATATTTCACCCCATTTTAGTGGGTGATTTGGGATCCCGGCAAAACTATCCAGTTGTGCAGTATGGAAGAAGCTCTTCTGAATTATTCCAAACTTGTACGGGATTTCAGTAAGGAGATGCGCTGTTGTGTATCTTCTTCAATCCTGTACTGGAGAAAATAGTGCGGAGGGCAGGTGTCAACACGGAAGGCACTATATTCTATATTTCTGTCCAGTTACTGGGGTATACGGACGATATGGACGTCATCGGCTGTTCTCAGCTGTGTTAGAAACTTTCACGGCAATGGAAGAGCAGGTAAAATTGGTTGGCCTTGAAGTAAATGAGGACAAGACCAAGTGCATGCTATCAACAAACAAATAAACATCTGTTCACCGCCTATGAATAAACCCCACTGTTTAGCAATAACTTTGAGGTAGTTAAGAAGTTCATCTTCGTAGAAACATCAACTCCTCGAATGACACCTTATTGGAGATCTTGCGAAGAATTGCCTTAGGGAACCGCTGCTGTTCGGTTTAGCGAAACAAATGGATTCAAAACTCCTCACTCGAAGGACCAAATGCATGCCCTATCGAACCTTAATCCTACCAGTCCTGCTGTTGGTGCCGAGTGCTGGACGATTAGAAGAAAAGGGGAGCTAATATTGGGTTCTTTTGAAAGAAAAATGCTCCGTCGGATATAGTCCTGTGTGCGAGGAGGACGAATGTAGGAGAAGATACAACCGCGAACTCTATGAGCTGTACCAAGATGTGGATATAGTCCAAAATGGTAAAACACGTTGACTACATTGGCTCGGCCACATTGAGCGAATGATAAATAAATCTCCAGCCAAGAGTATGTTCGACTCGCAGCCCCCTGGTTCGAGAAGGCAAGGAAGACCGAACCGCCGTTTTATAGACCGAGCCGCGATGAAATGCCAGAGCGCTTGGTCTGGAGAACTGAAAGCAGCGTGCCCGGTATCGCAGAGGATGGAGGCTGCAGTATCTCAGGCAGAGACTCTTCACGGGTCGGGAGCTCGTTAAGTAAGTTTTTTCCGATTTCGACTCGAGCATGCTCCCATTATTGATTATCGTTGGTTTTTTTTTACTATACCAGTGATCTCCAGTTGTGTCGACCCACGGACTGTTTCAAGATGTCAAACGTGTCGCCAGGCTCACATGAATGTTAAAACTGCCTGGATGTGAATTCCCCCCTTAGTCGCATTTCATGGCAAGCCCTGGGGTCAGATCATATAACAAGCAAACTATCGAACGACATCTTTTTAACTATACCAGTCTCTGTCTATATCTGTGGATATGATAGAGACAGCTTTAGTCAAACGATCATCGTCTTACGTGACATGGCCCCTGTTTTTTGAGGGGTTGTATTTCCTTTTTATAATTTGCGAGTGCAAAGGGTATTTCTAGCGCTTATAGTACGTAAATATGTAGTTACGCAACACAGCACGGGCATTAAACAAAAGGAGAAGTATCAGGCCTCATGATTTGAATTTATGAGAACTGGAAGAAATGAGTACCTACCTTCTAAGAATTTGGCAGGAAAGAATGAAACAAACTATAACCTATTTAACTACATCGGTCTCTCTTTACCCTAACCTTAGCGCGCCCGTTGAATTCAAATGCAAACAAAAAATTAATAATCGATATTTTGTTCTGTTTTTTCAGAAAATTCACCAATCTTTGCCGAACTAGCATCATCAATGTCTCCATCGACTAGTTCAAGCTCACCAACATTCAACCGACTGTTCAGCCTCAGCCCATCATCGATGAGAAGCTACGCCTTAGACAACGTAAGTACCGCATCCTTAGCCTTAAAAAAATCTGTCCCACTTAAGACGACTTCAGTTCCACTAAAATAATAAATTTGCATTTGAAATTCACGAAAAATCAGCACCTGTGGAACAATCCGAAATTTACATCTCAATTCCTTGATCACATTTAGCCGGCGAAAAGCTGAATAAATAAACAATAAAGCACCTCAAACCTGATCATGATTCAAGCGATGTCGACACAAATTTTAATATCTATCTGTACTTTATTTTTATTTTTTTAGATTTGAACTGAAAATGTTTTATATATAGCTTGGTTTTGGATATTCTCATTTGAAAATTGCTTCCTACATATAACCTCGAACTTGGTAGCTCTTGAAGGGGGCTACGGGCTACAAATCACCATGACAGAACGCAGAACATGTGAAATAGTAATTGGTAGTGTATCTATCTGTTTCTATTGGCATTGCTTGTATCTATGAAGGCAGAATTCCAATCACATTCAGTCAGTGTTCGCTGCGAAATGTTGTAGAATGCTATCATAACACTTCAGAGACGATTGGATACATCTTCAGCAGCGCACAGCTCATCGTGTCGTCCCCCTTTGCCAACCAACATAATCATTATGAAATGAAGTCATAGGTTTTTTATTTTCTTGATATTTAGCGGATAAACTAATTTTTCCCGTTGAATAGAACAACAGAAATGAACAAACTAAAAGACAAAGTATTTATGCCATTTAACTCAGTATCTGTTGGGTATTTGACAGCGCTCAGGGGTAGAACGAGTGAGCAACTCTTTGTAGAACAGCGCGTCTTATTTACGTCTTAACGAATTTAACTTGGGTTAAATTTCTAACGTTGGTTGCTTTTATAAATCGATTAGTATCTAAGACATGGGTTTGCGGTTCGGGCGTTTCAATCCATCCTGAATAGGCCGTTTTCACACCATTATTGGTTAAAATGTGTTTCATTATATAAGTTCAAGTGTACAAGATACAATATCTGCCGAATTTCGTTGCGGTACTGCGTAGTACCTGTTTAATGCCAAGTAGCATGGGCAATATGCACGGTTTCTGGTGCAAGAAGACTTTATATATATCAAACAAAGATAAACACAACGATTCGGGTGACAGTGTTACCAGTGGAATGACGGAAGTTATTCGACCAGTGACGCCAAATGAGCATTTTGCGCCAAAGGTGAGAAATAATTTGTGGGTGGTCATGGTTTAATCGTTTTAGTAGTGTTTATGTTTTTATGTGACGTTTACTACTGTCATTAATCAAACGTTAATTAATAATTATTTCTTATATTATTGTGAGCTGTATTGTGGTGGATGGCGACGACGAGCGACAGTTGAATCCGGTTTTTTTTTAACAAGCCCTGACTTGTGATTATCATTTAACAGCTGCTTGTTGTCTTCGTTGACCTTATTCTGAAAAATGGCAGCGATACAAATGTTTATGTTTATATTATACTATTTGTGTTTTATAGTCAATTCGGTTTAACTTAGTATTATTCTTTATGCCTGCCATCTGTATGGCCATATTTTTTTAATTTAATAATAATATGCCTAAGTCGATAGACTTTGCATTCATTATGTTCGGACCGGGCAGACAATAAAAACTGTTATATGATTGTTGATGATGTCATTCTTAAGAATAAAACGTCAAACCGCAGGCAGGATGTTAATATTTTACGTACGCAATTTACCAACGCAAAAAATACTAGAATTGTCAAGGGTAGGAATCACTTTTGGTCGTTATCAGTTCCAATCAGTGCTGTCGTTTTTCAATTTCACAGAGGAGCCAATTTAAAGATTTTGGGAAGCAATTTCCATGAAAGAGGAGCTACTGAAAACGTACGAAATATCAAATATAAGGTTTCCAAGCAAATTCAGTCGTCACTTCACTTAAAAATGAATAGCTTTATCTGTTGGAAAATGATTTGTTGCTTGTTTTTCTTTCAATGGAGATGCAGATGAAGATATTGGTTGCGGTCTTCTTTGGTAGTTTGTTCTTGTTTTCCTTGGATTGTGGCGGCTGGCATTTCTGTCTGCGCAGATTCCTTTGATTTTCTATTAAAAATCTTAAACAAACAAATTTGTTTTGGAATAACTTACCTTCTACGAATAAATAAAAATCGTTAAGGAACTTACTTATCCAAATTAAAAAAAAAAAATGTCCTCGAAGTAAGACACAAACAAATTGTCCTAAGGAAAATTGCAATATGCGCATTCGGAATCAAACCGTCATGAACATATTTTGACAATTGATTAGCGAAGGTTATGTAAGGTTAAGTTTTTCGGGTTGTTAGAACAGAGCGAATCTGTTACACCCCACTTAGGTCCATGTGGACCCATTGTGATAACCTTCGTTGGGATTGATGGCCTTATTGTTCTGGCCTTCGTCCTTCGTCTTTGGTTTTCTTCGAAAGTGAGACATCAGACAGTTCTTGAATGTCTTGGAGGAAGTATCGTCCAAGTGTTCTGTTCCTCCGGTGATATAGGCTTGGACAGTAACAGAGAAAATGAGGTGCATTCTCATGGGTTTCCACATCGCCGCAGCCTATACAGATGTCGTTATCCTTGAGATTAAGTTTCATTGTGTGGTTTTTTTAGCAAGTTGTGGCCGGTAAGAGTTCCAATCAACTTTGACAGCTATGTTCTATCGTAACGTAAAGATTAGCGAAGGAAAATTTGTTTGCCTGAAATAGAGATCTGCAATTTATGTATGCAATGAAAATTCGCTATGAAGTTGTAATAGAATTCAAATATTCGTTCCTTGCAAATTAAACTTTAAAATTTGAGGAGGCATTTTGATTTATGCGGAGCCATTCCAATAGTGCTGGGTCCAATGCCAAGTTACATTTATGTATGTACTGTAAATATTTCAGCACAATAGTTTTACTTATTTCTACCAAGAGAAAATGCTTTTTTACATATTTTACAAATTGCTTTATCATTATTTTTAGAAAGATATTCCCAGAGAGGCCTTTGTCCCAAAGATGTCATCATGTATCTACCTACCTAAAAGAAAAATAAAATAAAATTAAAATACAAAAATTACCAAAACTAAGCTGTATCTTGCACTCGATTTAAAAGCGGATAAACAGTAACTTGTAGGTAGATACATAAATGGGGAGCGGTTTGAAATTCTGCATTCAAAATTCTGCTTTGCAAAATTCTGACTTTTAACACAAAAATTCTGTTTTTTTTTTGATCTGTCTTACATAATTCTGCCTTTCAAAATTCAGCTTTTTAAAATTCTGACAGGCAATATTTTAAGCAAATAAATTCTGCTTATTCAGCTTTTTTTCCAATTTACGAATTTAAAGAAAACAAATATTTTTCAACTTTGTTAACAATCTACAATATATTTCTTATAAAGAAGGTACGGAGGTGGGTACCACGAACACACAAAAAAAAACAGCCAAAAATTACAAATTATTTCATAATTGAAATTACAAAAAAAAAAAAACAGCATTAAGAAACTAAACAAAGCACACTTTCACTCACAAGGGTATACTAACAGAATATTTGTCTAAACTAAGAGAGCAATCTTAAAACCAATAAAAAAACTACTATTACCTCTTCTTCTATAGCAAGTGAGTGGTGGAATGTTTTACAAAATTCTGCAAATAATAAAAAAGGTTTGGAAAATGTTTAAAAGCGCGCGCTTTCTAACATTTTCCAAACCTTTTTTATTATTTGCAGACTTTTGTAAAGCAGAAATTTGAAAAGCAGAATTTTGAAAAAAAGAATTCTGAAAAGTAGAATTTTGAAAGCAGAATTTTGTAAAACAGAATTTTGAAAGCAGAATTTTGACCCCGCCAGAATTTCGACCCCAACCCACATAAATGTCTATACATATACATACAGATATTAACAATACGAATATGTACTTACTTGGGTTTTTATACCCTATTCTAGGGGTATATTAATTTTGACGCATAGTTTGTAACATACCTTAATATTGCCCGTAGACCCCTAAAAGTTACTATATTTATGATCAGCATCGATAGTAATGTCGATCTAGCCATGTCCGTCCGTCCGTCCGTCGGCAAAAATTAGGCCTTTAAACTGGACCTAGAGAGCTGAAATTTTAACCATATACTCTCTAGGGTCCCGAAATAATCAAGTTTAAGAATTTTTGAAATCCGCCCACAGACACGCCTACAAACTCAAAAAAACAAAATTTTGGAAAAAATCGAATTTTGAGCTAGAGAGCTGAAATTTTTTATATATGATCTATGGCCCATAAAACTGATTGGGACACAAAATTTTCAAAATCCGCCCACTGACACGCCCACAATTAAATAAAACAAATTTTGGGAAAAATTGAATTTTGAGCTAGAAAGCTGAAATTTTTTATATATGATCTATGGCCCATAAAACTGATTGGGACACAAAATTTTCAAAATCCGCCCACTGACACGCCCACAATTAAATAAAATATTTTTTTTGAAAAACCAAAATTTGAGCTAGGGAGCTGAAATTTTTAATATATACTCTCTAGGGGCCCTTTATGCTCATGTGTAAATAGTTTCAAAATCTGTCTACTGACACGCCCACAATTATTTTTTTTTTATTTTTGAAAGTCCAAAGTTTGAGCTAGGGAGCTGAAATTTATAGTATATACTCTCTAGGTGCCTTTTATGCTCATACTTAAATTTTTTTTAAATCCGCCTACTGACACGCCCACAATTAAATAAAACAATTTTATTGAAAAACCAAAGTTTGAGCTAGGGAGCGTTTTTATTTACAAAAGCTTAGTTTTTTCGTTAAAATCCTTTAAATTTTTGTCACGCCCACTTATGAGATATAGGAATAAGAATAGGGTATCCAACAGTTCGCCCAAGCGGACTGTAGCCCGCCCCTATGTTTTTATTTGTTAAGTATCTTCTGCAAGCACAAGGATAACGAAAACTATAAAAAGATCGCAATTGTAGCTAGATAATCGGCCCTATCGAGGTATCCGTTCCGATACAACTTTCGGAAAAATTCTCCGATGACATATAGCGCACCTTGTCGCATTGCGTTGTACCGCGTTTATGTCACTTACTTTTGACAGATACACAGCAAATTTCTTTCGAAACTCTCCGACAAGAAAATGCTGCGGATTATTTTAAGTAAAATGGAAAAGAGGTAAAAATTGGACATAATAAAATTAAAAAATATAATTTTTGATGTTTAGTGGTCAACTCGAGCAGCATTAGCGATTACTTTGAAACTGTATTAGATTTATCACAAAGTATTTCACACTGCAATGGATTTAAAGCAGCTGATTCGCTGTCAAATAAATGCGTTTGTATGCTTTATTTATCTTGTTCCGAAACGGATACTCGATCGCAATCAGAGTTCCGATTGGATTTGCCTTTCGTTTCGGAATTTCTTCCGAACGGATACCTCGATAGGGTTGAATAATGCATATAACGAACAAAACTGTCGGGCTCTTGTGCATTCATACCGGTTCTACGAAAAACGAAATTGATTTTTTTTCGGTGCCTACCACGACGCACGACATCCACAAACTAAACCTTCGCATTCGGCCAAAACTTCGGTCTCATTTGGCCGAAGCCGAAGCCGAAGCCGAAGGTTCGGTCGGACACTACTTATTTCGTACGAGTATCAAACATACGGCGATTATATTTCTCAAGGCAAAATAAAGGACAATAATCTTTTCGAGATGGCGTATATTTTTGAACTTTAAATGTTGAATTCTTTTTTTTTAGTTTAACTGTTATCCCTTCATTGACTTATCGTAAAATTACGTAATTTGTATCCATCCATACTGCATCCTTGTTCTGGTTTTCTTTCTTTTTTTTTGGCTTCGACTAACGTCGAATTAGCGTTTATTTTTTGATAAACTTAAAAGAAAAATTACGTGAATTTTCAAAATTCGCTTCGATAGACTGAAAAAAGCTTTTGAAATTTTTTTTACGAATTTTCAAAGTAATACGAGTAGCTTAATTGAGAAAGAAATTAAAGTTTAAAGATATGTAGGGAGCGCTACGATTTTCACATCCGAAAAGCAGAAACCGTTGAAATTTTTTTTTTTTATATTATACAGGTTGGCGCATCAATCGTGCTACAATGAGAAATTTAATTAACTTTTTTTTTAATCAATGTATTTCCTTTTTATTTTTTTTATTGTATAGAAAATTTTATTTTATTTTATATAACTAATTGTTTTTGAACAATTCCACGCATATGTGACACCTGACCAGAAAATTATTCATTGCGGCCTGATCAACCCTTCAGGGATTGCCTTAGTTACTGTTTTAGTAATGAATTTTCAGCCTCGGTTATAAGTATTATTTTTAGAGCAAGAGTTGAAATTTTAAATTTGAACTTTATACCTCATCGATCAGACTTGCCCCAGCTATGTGATCTATGTAACGGAAGAGTGAATGAAGATATATACCATTTCGTTGCTGCTTGTCCTATTCTACAAGAAATTCGCCGGTTGCATTTTCGGGAAAGTTTTATATCTTTGGACAAACTTTTTGAAATTTTAAATGGAGCAATGGGCTGGCTCAGCCTCTTTAAATATTGCCAACATGCTCTTTCTTACCGTAACAGTTTCACATATTAAACTTAGTCGATTACCCACTTATTGCAGTTTTGACCAAATTTTATACCTAACTATTTATTGTTTTGTTGCTGATCATACTAAATTTGATAATATCTCTTTTGTGTTTCAAATCGCGTTAAAATTGATAATATTGTATAAACAGCTATTTCTAACCAAATTGTGTATTATCTTGGGTTTCAAATCATGTTAAAATTGATAAAATTTTGTATAAACAGCTAATCAAATTAACCAAATTGTATAATATTTTGTGTTTCAAATCACGTTAAAATTGATAGCATTGTTTTATATAATAATATTTCTTCATATCTTTTGTCAAACATTTTTTTTCTTTTTTTTTTCTCCTTTTCTTTATATTTTAAAATTTTTGCTTTTTATTATTTCTTTTGTTTTTAAATCATATTATGAAATGTCATCTCAGGCAGACGGCAGTATTGCCATGTCCTTATTCTTAAGTATACCAATTTGTAAACTTTATGATGAAAAAATAAAGAATCTATCTATCTATCTATCTATCTTACTGTTTTAATGGACTGCTTCAATTCAGTCAAATTCCTTGGTTTCGTTTTGTACACTTCTTGCTTGATATAACCCCATAAAAAAAAGCCTGGTGCAGTCAGGTCAGGTGACCTTGGGGCGCCAGCAGAAAGTCGAGTTTCTAGATATTAATTTGTTTGGGCATTTTCGTTTGAGCTCCGCCATAACCGGTCTGGCTATGTGTGCAGTAGCTCCATTTTGCTGCAACCAAATGCTGTTGAAACGGATACTTCTTCGGCGCAGGTCTGGGTAAAAAAAACTCCTTCAACATGTTTAAATAACGGTCCCCATTGACAGTTACTGTTACACCGTTTTCTTCAAAGAAGTATGGCCCCATAATGCACCTTGATGAAACTGCCCATCACACAGTGACTCGTTCTGGGTGCAGTACCGTCTTATGGAGTATTTCTGGATTAGATTCACTTCATATAATGCAATATTCCTTATTTACATTGCGGCTTAAATCAAAATGGGCCTCATCAGACATAAACAAGCAATTTATCAAGCTGATGTCTTCTTCGGTCATTCAATCAATTTGGACTTGCAATTTGGACTTTGTACGGAAACAAGTTTAAGTCATCATGAATTATCTGTTGTAATGACCGTAATGACTAACTCCAATTTCCGCCGATAAGTTTCAAGTCGAAACGCTTGGCTTTGCCTGAATTGACTATGCTACAGCCGCGATTGTGTCTTGAATCCCAACATAAGGATCTCGATCGTACGATCTTTGTGCGATGCTTCCAGATTCGGCAAACAGGTTTACCAGCCTCATAATGGTTCATCTACCCGGGTAGTGCCGCCAAACTCCCGCCTAAATTCCCTTTGGACGGAAATGAAGGACTGCAAAGCGTGGTACCGCTGCACTATCCAAATCCTCTTTTCGGTATCTTAAGCATTCATATTAATAAATCGAAATAGTAACCTGCCAAAAAAAAGCCCATTACTCACACAGAAAAAAGTTATTTCGTTTTGTTTTTGTAGCACGATTCGTACCTCGTACCCTGTACCAACCAAAAAGAACAAAATAATGCTTTATACAATGTGGCACAAAAGTTGTCACCCGATGTTCCTTGGCTGATTCATAAACAAAATGAATGAAAAACGAATGAAAGTTTGCTTTTGGATTATGTTAATTGATGTCTTAAATTTGTTCCCATTAATTCGAGAAAATTGTATCGGCTAAGATCCGCCGCCAGAATTGATGATTATTCGGGCCCGATTTATGGCATTTTTCATTTCATCAGTCTTGCCAGAACTTCCGGCGATAGCTCCTCGCTTTCTGTATGGATATTCTCTTTGAAGGCTTCAAGAGTCTATGGCTTTTTGACGCCAGAATTGATGATCATTCGGGCCCGAGTTATGGCATTTATGGCCAGAACTTCCGGCGATAGGTCTTCGAAGTCTGAGGTTTGTTCATATACCCTCGTGGCTTCAAAAAATTCCACAAAAAGAAATCTGGAACGGTTATATGACCCGGAGGACCCGGAAATGCAGCCCTCAGAATTTCGGTTCTAGCTCGCGCAGTTTTTGTTTTAGGAAAAGCCATAATGCCAAATTCACATTTTGTCACAATTAAACACTTGGTATCCCGCATGTACACAGAAAAAATGCAACACGTTTTGTGCTCCACGCCGTCCTCGCTGCACACTGACCGCCCCACCCGCCTCGATTGACCGTAGATTTTGATACGCTATGCTCTCCTACCGATGGATGAGTGTGCCGTAATCATTTAGTGCTCTAATCGTGGGAATGCGTGTGAAGGGGTAGTGTCCAAAGGGTACCAAGGATTTTCTGTTCACTGTCCTGCGGGCAGTTTAGCGGATTAAGGCGCTGTGGGTATTAAAACAATAGATGAAATCCTCTTGTATAAGGTACCTCTCGTCAATTGGGACTTATTGACTTACTTAACGGGCTCCCGACGCGTGAAGAGTCTCTGCCTGAGACACTGCAGCCTTGCATCCTCCGCGATGGCCTGCCGAGCCATTGTAGTCGACGTGATTTTCCTTTTTGGACTACATCAATATCTTGGTACAGCTCATACAGTTTGCGGTTGTATCTTCTGCTCTATTCGCCCGCCTCGCACACAGGACCAAATTGGGACTAAGTTGGTGTTAATAGTGCAAATGCTCGATGATCCTTATTTGTGTGTTTTCTCCTATTTTATTATTGTGAACGGTTCAACTAAGTTTCTGTGAAAACATTTTTTTTTTGTGTGAAAGAACGCAAATAGTCTCTGAATATATATATTTACCTCGTTCAATTATTAGCTCTGGCTTTCGGGGTTTTTTTTCTCGATCAGGGAAAGACAGTGAAAACTCGAAGTGGTGCACACGAAGCAGGGAAAAAGCGGTGCATAGGCATTTGCAACATACACTTAAAAAATACTGGTTCCAGTGGTCAAATTGACAGCCAAGAGTTTTCCGAAATCTGAACAGGGTGTTACAAAAAAAAAAAGAAAATAATTTGTACGTACTATATGGAATTTATTCCACATCCGTAACAATTTACGATTGTTTTTTAAAGACATCTTGGGGCATATGCCCACCACGGCTGGATCTGATGAATGTCATCCGAGAGACAAAGTTTTCGACCAATTTTTCAAGCACTTGTGGCCGTATATCCTCAATAACACGAATACTGTTACCTTCCAATGCGACGATTGTTCTTGGTTGGTCAGCGTAGACTAGCGAATTTACGTATTACCAACGAAAATAATCAAGAGGCGTCAAATCACAAGACCTTGGAGCTTAATTTGCAGGCCATAACGCGAAATTATGCGTTCATCGAATGTTTTCATCAATAAGTTGATTGTTTCATTTGCTATATGGCACGTAGCGCCATCCTGCTGGAACCATATCACTTCCACATTCATGCCATTTAATCGGGGAACGAAAAAGTCAATATTCACTGCTCTTTAGCGAATACCATTGCCCGTGGCACGCTGATTAGCCTCATTTTTCAAAAAAAATATGACCCGATGTACATTCCATGTTATTTATAATAAATAAACTTAAAACTTGAACTTGAACTTGATGACTCCACCAGCCCACAGACCGCACCAAACTGTGCATTTTTCGGTATGTAACGGTGGTTGACTTCGGAAACGCCAACAAAATGTGCATCGACACGGCGTTACTGCACAAATTACAATGGCGATGCCAACTTTACACAAATAAAGGTAATAACTGTAATGCCTTTCCAGTGATGCAAAATGTTTGCGTTAATTAACGTGGGGCATCAAATGTGCAGTGATGCGTTTCGGAATGTAGCCGGCGTTTCGATAATTTCATGTCGATTATGTTCGCTCTAAATTCGACAATTTTGCTCATTGAGTAAAAAATAAGCCAAGATCACACCAAAATCGTTGCGTAAAATTGTCCATAAAGTAGACGGACAAAGACCAAGCTCTTGTGAACGAAGTCGAATCGATAAATTTGGATCTTCCTCAAACCTTTCTTCCAAAACGGACGCAATATTCTCTTCATTACGCACTCTTCTTATGCGTCACGATGCCACTGCATCTTGCGAAATAATGTGCGAAAACGGTCAATAGAACGATGAATAGCATATTATGGCGCGCAAGTGCTCTATAAAGGCCCTTTTAGACGATCAGTTATCAGTTCAGTTTTCAGTTCAGTTCAAAAAGACAGTATATTCAGACGTCAGTCCGGTGTTCAGTTGAGCTTTAATTTTTCTTGTGCGCAGTCGAAAGTCAGAAGAAATACATTGCGTAATAGACGATGAAAGCCGATAAATTTTAATGAAATCGTTTCGACATATTGAAAAAAAAACATAGGGACGGGCTACAGTCCGCTTGGGCGAACTGTTGGATACCCTATTCTTATTCCTATCCCTCATAAGTGGGCGTGACAAAAGTCTAAGTATGGTTGAATTGTTAAGAACGCTCTACATATTTTGTTATATAACATTTAAAGGATTTTATCAAAAAAAAAAGCTCCCTAGCTCAAACTTGGGTGTTTCAATAAAATTGTTTTATTTAATTGTGGGCGTATCAGTAGGCGGATTTAAAAAAAATTAACACATGAGAATAAAGGGCCCCTAGAGAGTATATATTATAAATTTCAGCTCCCTAGCTCAAACTTTGAACTTTCAAAAAAAAAAAAAAAAATTAATTGTGGGCGTGTCAGTGGGCGGATTTTGAAAATATTTACACATAAAGGGCCCATTGAGAGTATATACTATAAATTTCAACTCCCTAGCTGAAACTTTGGATTTTCAAAAATTAATATACCCTTAGTATAGGGTATAAAAAAAATATTTTATTTATTTGTGGGCGGATTTTGAAAATTTGTTATCCCGAGCAGTTTTAGGAGTCATAGATCATATATAAAAAATTTCAGCTTTCTAGCTCAAAATGCGATTTTTTCCAAAATTTGTTTTTTTTGATTTTGTGGGCGTGTCTGTGGGCGGATTTCAAAAATTCGTAAACTTGATTATTTCGGGACCCTAGAGAGTATATGGTTAAAATTTCAGCTCTCTAGGTCCAGTTTAAAGGCCTAATTTTTGGCTACAGACGGATGGACGGACGGACATGGCTAGATCGACATTACTATTGATGCTGATCATAAATATAGTAACTTTTAGGGGTCTACGGGCAATATTAAGGTATGTTACAAACTATGCGTCAAAATTAATATACCCTTAGAATAGGGTATAAACAGGAACTCTAAAATGTTGATTCACAACTGATAACTGAACTGATAACTTATGGGAATTCCATCAGTTTCAGTTTCAGTTAAACGCTTCAATTTTTGCATTTAGACATCAGTTTAACTGAAATCTGAACTGATAGCTCAACTGAAACTGAAACTGAAATGATCGTCTACATGGGCCTTAAGTCTGGCGCACAGAACCATAGTTTGTTAACCAAATTGCTAAAATTTGGTAACTTTGCTGAAGCGTGTATGTCATTACGATAAAATTGGATAGACTACTAAATAAAAATGACACTGACAGTTTGCAATCTGGCAATTGGTTTGATAGATATAACTGTTAGTATTGGGTTAAAAAAAACACCACTTATATACGCGGAAGTTCAATGTATAAATCGGGATGCAAGCCAGATGTTTCAAACTACCGTGCAATAATTCCCAAAACATTAAAAAAAATGATTAATGATAAATTGTCCCATAATATCAAGGGCTGCTTTGTCTCTTTCAATATAGTTGTATGGCTGCTTTTTCTACTGGCACTATTCTATTTAATTCTCAGGCATCTTCTGTTTTTGAGAGCGGAATGATTCAGAACAATTTTCTGTGTCTCAGTCAGCTTTTGGATAGAGGCATTTGTACTTTTTGACAGTTCACCGATACGCCAAGTTCATTCTGAAGGTCATTTCGAAAAAAAACTCTTATGAAATAAGTTTTAAAATAATTAATGAACAAAATCGATGTTTGTAAAAAATAAATAAATATATTAGCTCTTCAAATATTTAGAGGACACAAAACATGGACTAAAATAAAACTGGTTGACAGTAGAAAATAATTAGAAGTGATTTTGGAATAATGAATGGACGGACGAAAGATATTTCTTGAAGAAAATTAAACATATTTTAAATGGTTTTAATGCTGACAGATTTATTTTGTTTTCTTAAATTATTTCGAGGCAAAAGTAAATAAGTATAGGATGCACCCTTTTTATTTCAGTATGCAAATATTAAATAATTTTGGCATTTATCAACCGATTGATTTGAGTAGACATGCTTTTGAAACGTCAATTCAGTACAATTTTTACCTTGGATCTGTCCACACATTTCGTGCCAAAATCAACGCTTTACCCCGAGATGCTCGAAATAGTGATGGAAAACGCAGCAAAAACGGGCACATAGAAGCGGCAACTTTCTTTTTTATTTATAATCATTTTTCTTTACAACAATGCAAATATTATTTCCTTAAACTATCATGACACAAATATACATATATAATAAAGAATAATTGTATTTGAAAATTCAAATAGTGATAAATGATACTTCATAAATAAAATTCAGAATTATGTGGGGTACGCAATATTTAAATGGTTATTGATATTTTATTTTATTTTTGTTATTGAAGGTGAAAATCTCGAAAGAGACAATGGGGTTAGTAACCCAGATTAGTGTGGGCCTCTAACCGCACTAAAAACACCTCCATAATTATAACCAATCAAAGAAAGATCGACAAATGATTTTAGTTTCAACGTTCGGTGGTGATTGAGAAGGTATTCTAATTTAAATACGGGTTCCCATATTTTTAAATTATAAGCTCTAGAGGTTTAGTTCTTATTAATCTACAAATATTACATCGTACATTTAAGAGTTAAGACGTCTTCTATCTCAGGATTAATATGCATCTGCAGACGCTCATTGTGACGAATTGTGTATTTCCTAATTACTTCCGTTACAAGATCAATCTGCAAGTCACGATTTGCAAGTCATTATTTCTAATCATAGCCATATCCAAGGCTTAAATAATCATTTCTTATGTTTATTCTTCAAATTGTCTCTTCAATTTGAAATGGAAAAAACAATTCCCACTGACTCGTGAGTTGGGAATAGGCATATACTCGTTGTATAACGAGAACAAGATTATTTCTAATGTACCATGGGGCATTAACTATTCCCCGAAGGACTATGTTTTGAAATGTTTGTATTATTTGTACATTTGTTTTCTTTGTACAATCCGATAGATGGATACCATATGTCCAAACAGGTTTTAGTATCTGAATGTATAATAAAATTATGCAACCAATAAAGTTTTTTGTATCTAATATTTAGTTCTTCTACTTTCTTTTTCATATGTTCCTTCCATTTGATCTTAGCATCTAGATTTATACCCGGATACCTAACTGTGTTGGAATAAGGAACTACTAACCACAGGAACATTCGTTATTTTTTTATTTGTGAAATGTATATGGGTGGACTTTGACTCATTACCAACGACCATACCATGCCACGTCGAGTTAATCGGTTCTCGTCAGATCACCATAATTAAACGACGTTGGGCGCGGTTAGTACGTAGATGGGGGACCGTTTGAGAACAACCGCGTGTCGTTAGCCAGTCCCATCTACAGAGTTGAGGTAGATAATACATACGTGGTATCACAATGGGCCTAAATTGGTGCAAGTGTGTCGGCTTCTGCCGACAGCCACATAAACCTAACCTAACCTTGACTCATTAAGTCTAATTCGCCATCGTTGCGCCCAATCACATATCTCATTTACTGAATTTTATAGCTTTTCTGTTGCTTTAACCACGCATCCATCAGTTGATAGAAGAACAGTGTCGACTGCGAATATTGCTATCATCGTATCATTTGTGTGTGGTATATCACTAGTATACAATAGGTACAGGGTTGGTCCCAGAACACTTCCCTGTGGAACTCCTGCTTGTAATTCTTTAAATTCAGAGTACGCTGAACCATAGCGAACTCTAAAGTATCTAATTGAAATATAAGATTTAAGTACCTCATAGTACTGTCTAGGTAGATCCCTATGAAGTTTATACTCCAAGCCCTTATGCCAGACTTTATCAAAAGCCTGTGCAACGTCTAAGAATAATGTAGAACAAACTTGTTTTTCTTCTAGTGACTTTTCTATAATATTAGTTATACGATGTACTTGGTCTAATGTTGAGTGCTTATTTGTAACCCCGAACTGGTTTGTGGGAATAAGCCTTCTTTGCTCTATGGTTCTATCTAACCTTTTAAGAAGCAGTCTTTCAAATAGTTTTGATAATACTGGTAAAATTGAGATTGACCTATATGAGGCGACCTCTGATAGAGGTTTATCTTGTTTAGGTATAACTATAATTTGTGCTATCTTCCAGTGGTGTGGAACAAATCTTAGTTTAAAGCAAGCATTTATTAAAAGCTTAAGTTTTACCAGTGTTATGAAGGGTAGTTCCTTCAAGATTTGAGCAGTTATTAGATCGTAACCCGGTGATTTTCTATTAGATAGCCCATGAATACATATGCTGATCTCTTTCAACGAAACATAGGTGATTACGTCTTCGTCTATTCTATCAGGTTATTGATATGATATTACAAAACACGAAAAAAGCTATACAATGATTTTTGGGTAAAACTATCTGTAAGTAAGCAATTTAAGAAATTATTTTAATACTAAGTAATAAAGGGCAGCAAAACTTCAATTTGACTTTGATCGAAATCCAGAAGACACAGTTTAACTTTTTTCAAGAACATTGATAAAGACTGGGTACACCGAAAAGCCATAGGAAACGTATTAAACAACTTGCAAGACGAGATGAAGTAGAAGTTTCTAAAGTGCGTGGTACGAAAACTGGGAACAGGAACATAATTGTCACGATTGCTTCGCAGAGTACGAACGTCAGATATAGGACTCAGCATATAGCCACCTCTCTGGAGACTTTAAAATAGTACAAACGCCTGACCGGAACGGTTTTTAATGATCTAAAGAGGGACACTGTTAGCATCGCAGATTTTCCTTATAGGACCCCTTCTGTAGAACGAGGAGAGGGTGAGTTTTTGCTAGGTAGGCGCCTCCCCAGCAACTTATACCATATTGAAGTTTTGAAAATTATCAACTCTTTCTATCCTAAAAAAATTCTTATTACAAACATAGGTTAGGTTAGGCTAGGTTGTAGTGGCAGTCGGCTGAGGCCGACACACTTAGGCCAGTGACAGGCCCATTGTGATACCACACGGATGTATCATCCTCCTACTCGTTGAGCTTTTGATAAAGCTTGACAGACTTTTTATGTCGGTGTTAATGAGATCGTTAAGATCATTGTAAAAGAAGGATCCTAAATGGAGTTTACGCCTTTGAGAAAGAGCAGGGCACGTGCAGAGAAGGTGAAGAACTGTCTCCTCCTCCTCCTCGTCCATACTGTAGTACCACACTTCGTACTAAGCTACATTAGTACTAAGTAGTAGTACTACCCATCACTGACAGACAGAAATTCCTTAAAATACAAATTCGAACATGATACATACACGACTTCACAGATTACAATTCCTGATGCCAATCGTGGCAACGAAGACAACAACTCAAACTACACACAAGGGCTTTCCCCAAACCAGACGATAGTTTTGTAATCACTATCCACCTACACTGAATTCCCACAAAGGTACAAGCGATGAGATAAGAATTCCGCTTCACCTTGAGCCGCGTTGTGCATGGTGTCAAATTGTACAGCCGGATGGTGTATTCAAATCCACATTTGCTGCTGCATAAGCATTTTTGTATAATAGTGTTAGTGAATAGATGTAAGTAATTAGAATAAGATTTTTGTATAAATAGGTTAAGAAAATCAGAAAATCATAATAAAGTTAATCTTAAACTGGACGCTGTAAATGCATCTCTTTTAATTTCTAGCTTGGCTCTTTAGCCGAAAAACACTTAGGCTTTTCAGCCATTAATTTCTACTCGGCTTGGGCTAGCCTTTCAATAAGCCCCATAGCTTTGTAGGCGAGGCAGGCTTATACACATAAAAGTATATTGCATACAGTACAAACACACTTATTACATGGCGATCCTGCATAAAAACCTAGACTTTTGATAAAGATGCGCTGCTAAAGAGAAGTTAGACATTTAGTTAAACATGAAGACGGGAAGTGACAAATCTAACACCAAATCCTTCAATTAAGGGATAGATAACAAGAAGCAACATAATGATTAATGTTTAAGACAAAAAAAAAAAAAAAAAACCGAATGTTGATTTGAAAAATACACAAACAAGTATTACATTAAGAATATATTACATAATAAAGAAGAGTTGGACAACCTTGTCCAAAGATACACATAGGACGATCAATACCCAAAACGCGCTATAAGCCAGGAAGAATGCCGATATTACACCCACGCCGAAGAGATGAAATAACTATAGAACAAAACAGAGACAAACAAAATTGTATTTAAAAATAAAAAACCAATAATGGGAGGTCAAACCTCCAAAGAAAACATTGTCGTCAACTCGGACGACAATGAAACTAAAAATAATACCATAATAGATGTAATGATTATTGTAGGTATATTAGTAATATATAATATATAGATGTAATGATTATTGTAGGTATATTAGTAATATTAGTAATTGCTTTCAAGCTAATTAAAGATACAATTAAAAATAAAGTAAACAACGTAGTAGTAAGAGAAATTAATAAACAAATAAGTAGAATAAATGTATAAATGAAATTAATAGCAATGTAAGAAAAATTTTATATCATATTCTTTAATATATTATAAATTATGTTAGTAGTCCTAAGATCAATAAAAGATATAATAGATAACTTAAAAAAAACTCCTAATAGAGTCTATACTTTAAAATATTTAACACAAAAAGAAACAGAGTTGCCAAGTTTAATAGAAAGCTTTAATACAAAATATAATAGAACTGAAAATAATCAGGAATATGAGTCAATAAAAACAATATTTAATGTGAAAGTAAATGAGTTAAAAGATTTGTTACAACAGAAAAAACGACTATTAAACAATAGAGATTCCACAAAACCAAATTTTAAAACCAAAATGGCACAATTTGACATTATAACAACACTTAAGATCATACCCGAATACGGATGGGAATATGACAGAC
The DNA here is from genome assembly GCA_949715645.1 of Portevinia maculata. Taxonomy (NCBI): domain Eukaryota; kingdom Metazoa; phylum Arthropoda; class Insecta; order Diptera; family Syrphidae; genus Portevinia; species Portevinia maculata. Next base: position 70,159,343 of record OX454527.1, read on the forward strand.
TAAATAATTTCTTGAATCTAGCACAATTTGTTGCAGATACGCTTCAAGACGATGACGAAAAATAAAAATTAGTACAATTCATTCTAGACACAAGATTAACAGACAAAGTTCGAAACAAACTTATTTCGAGACGCAGACCTGTTACTCTAGAACAATTAAAGCAGACCTTCAGAGAAATATTTACCCCAAATAAAACTGCCCGGCAGATACAGTCCGAGCTAGTAAAGATCAACCAAGGTCCAATGACTATAAACAACTAAGCAGCAAAGATAGAAAGTCTTATTGCAGACCTTAATAATGTTCAAATAACAGAACAAGGTGAAAACGCAAAAGACATCATCTATAAGCTGAATGACCAACTAGGACTTAATTCATTTAAAAATGGCTTAAACGACCAAACTAAAACCACTCTATAGTATATATAGGATGAATGGCCAGAATTTTAATAGATATAGAAACAATAGCTTCAGGGATAGACGTGATTTTAGAAATCAAAATGTCAGTAACTATAATAGAAACCAGAACAGTAAAAACAATAACTATAGGTATAGAGACAACAATAATACACATTTTGGAAGCGGAAATAACCACATAAGAAACAGTAATGGAAATAATAACCATAGCAATTGCAGGAACCCGAATAATCAAAGAAAGAATGATAATGGAAGGGTCAATCATATGAGTAGTTCGGGAAACGAACATCAAGTCTCCGAAGACCTGAGGGGCTCAGAATACCATGTAGAGAACTAACAATAAGATCAATTTTTTATCTCAATGTGCCCATGTTCTGTAACTCATGCGATAACTCTTCGCATCGAAAACTTTGGAACACAAAATTCCACCGTTTATCGCATGTGGAAAGAAGTTGTGTTCTGTAACTCTATGCGATAAAATATACCTTGGTTACTTTTATTATCATGGGAAATTGGAAGGATTGTCAAAATACTGGAAATCGAAGGGTAGTTTGGCAAGGAAATTCAGTCAGTGTCAGTGTGTATTTACATGTCGTTGGGATAGGAGCGGTGTAGCGCGACTTTTTAGCGGATTATCGGAAAATTACGTGTTTCTGTTGAATTTTCAAAAATACGATGATCGCTCGTTCTGCTAGACTCAGACAATTTTTTTTGAAATTAATCTGATCCTAACGCTATGTTCTATGTTCATGAATTTAATGAAGTTAAAATTTTGCATTTATTTTGTCTGTCTATGAAAAAAATAAATGAAATATATTTTTTCTTTTAAAACAAGAACCTTTAGTCTCTCTTGTTGGATGTACCAAGCTGTTTATTTTTATAGCAACACAGTTCCAAGAATGTTCAAAATGGATCTTATTTAAGTGCTTGCTGAATTCTTTCGACAGAATGTACATACATAGGTACCTATACCTACATTCTTCTCCACTAATTCTGACTGTTTTTATTAGTTATTTTTTATTTCTTCTGCATTTTTTTAAACGTTGAACTTGATCAACGAACTGTATATTTTGTTAAATAAAAAATCAAAAATGTTCACTGTCCACTATCCTTTTAAAATTGTTCAATATCCCTTTCTCGCAAGCCAATTGAAATGCGATAAATTTTGACAGTTGAAGTGAATAATTTATCGCATTCGAAAGTTACAGAACACCGATTTATCACATATTTCCAGGAGTTTCATTTCACAATGTTCCATGTGGTATAGTTTTCGCATCGCATAGTTACAGAACACGGAAATGTGATATAATGAAATTTTGTTTCGATTCACATCGTTCATGTGATAAATATAACGATGCGATAGTTACAGAACACGGGCACAGGATCTTACAAACTATATTCTTGCAAGTACTAATGTCACACCCTCAAACAATACTTTTTTAATAGATACAGTTACAGCGATTGGGATGCCTAGTGAACCTTTATCAGGTAAAAGGGGCAGTGTGGTTCCTTTCCTGGCGAGTTCATCCGCCATACAGTTCCCTGGAATGTCTGTATGTCCTGGCACCCATCATAGGTGGATGTTAAAATGCTTCGCCATCTCCACTAGAGATGATCGACAGTCACGGACTACGATAGAGTTTGCGGACCCAGAATCCAGGGATTTTAATGCAGCTTGACTATCTGAGAAGATCCAGATATCCGTAACGGATATCACGTTCTTCTTCAGCCACGACAGGACTTCTTTAATAGCCAAGATTTCTGCCTGTAACACACTGCAGTGATCAGGGAGTCGAAAGGAGAGGCTGAGATTCAGCCTGTCAGAGAACACACCACCTCCTACCCCCGCGTCGGTTTTGGATTCATCGGTATAAATTGGATCGATTTATTTTCGACGGGTGGCCCTTCCCAGAATGTTCTGGGAGGGATCTTGACCTTGAAGTTTTTGTCAAAAAGGGTCTGAGGGGTGGTGTAGTCTATGTTACTGGGGAGGATTCTAAATTTTTTCAGAATAGATGCGTGGCCGATTTCATTCTCGGACCATTGGAACGTTGTTTTGAGGCGGATAGCCGCACTAGCAGCCACTTGCTAGCTAAAGATGTCCACGGGTGTCAGGTGAAACAGAATGTCCATTGCAGCAGAGGGGGTAGTGCGCAGTGCACCACTCATGCAGAGACAAGCTGTTCGTTGGACTTTGCCTAGCTTATCGCGATTTATCGCTTTATCTAGGGCAGTCCACCAAACAGGCACCCCGTATATAAGTATCAGTCTTATTACCGAGATGTATAGCCAGTTGGTAATGCGGGGCTGGAGCCCTCATTTATTACCAATGGCTTTTTTTGCAGGAGAAGAGTGCTGCTGTAGCTTTACGAACTCTTTCCTGAATGTTAGGTTTCCAGCTAAGCTTTCTATCCAGAATGAGACCCAAGTATTTTGCCTCGTCCGAAAAGACTAGACTTGTTCCCCTGATAGAGGGGGGATCAATGTATGGAATTTTGTTTTTCCTAGTGAATAGAACAAGTTCGGTTTTGTGGGGGTTAACACCCAACCCACAACGATCTGCCCATGTAGTTAGCTTATTAAGAGCGTTTTGGAGAAGTTGTTTCAGGGTGTTTAGGTGCTTCCCTGAGGCGGCAATTTCAACGTCATCTGGATAGGCAATCACCCTGCAGCCCTCCTTTTCTAGGCACATCAGCAGCTTGTTCACCACTAAGTTCCAAAGGAGGGGAGATAGGACTCCACCTTGTGGCGTACCTCTACTGACAGATCTTCTGGCCGATGTCATACCCAGTTTCAAGTTTATAATTCGACTTGTGAGAAGTAGATTAATAAGCTTACCAAGTGAGTCATCTACCTTTAGATCTGACAGTGCATTTGCGATCGCGGATGTATTGACGTTGTTAAAAGCACCCTCAATATCCAGGAATGCAATGGATTGAAACCAGACAGATAAATATTACAAACATAACGCTCATTGAAAACCACTTAAGAATTGTCCCCATCAGTACATGTGCAGTTTAGCATTTTATATCGTACGCAATTTCCATCGTGAAAGTAGATTTAAAAATCTGGAAATTCTTGTATTCTTAAGCTGAAATACATCAGTTTGGTTTTGTTTCTTATAGTTAGCTTGTGTTTGGCGAACCAGATTCTCAGTAAGTGAACATCAAGGTGTATATTTCAGCGAATACGCTCAGAGGGCTAGATGGGGCATATGCGATAACGAGATCATCTGCAAAAGCTGTTACTTTACCTGCGAATGGTAGGTTAAACAGGGAGTTTATGTAGACAAGGAACAAAATCGGACTAATGACCGATCCTTGTGGTATACATATGTTCAGCGTCTTTGTGTTGCTGAGGTGGGCCCCCACTTTTACTTTTTGTGTTCGGTATTTTAAGTAGGATGCAAACCAATCATGCATAGTACCACGGAAAATAATGGAATCAAGCTGGTAAGCATGAATGCTCTGGTTAACCATATCAAACGCCTCTGTGATACCCACTAACAAACCAGTGCAATGTTTTTTCATATCCAAACCTTTATTAATTAAGGAGCAATATTGTAGAAGAGCATCTTTGGTAGATAGTCCTTCCCTAAATCCAAATTGCATAGGACTTAAAAAAATAATCCTTTTCAGATAACCTAACATTCTATTTTTGATAGCTTTTTCAAAATCTTTAGACATTGAAGACAACAAAGAAATCCGTCTGTAGTTGTTAACCTCTTTTCTACTCCCATTTTTAAAAATCGGAATAACATAAGCACATGTTAGTTTAACGCGGTAAACTCCAGCGAACATACTAAGGTTAAACAGATGAGCTAAGATATCTGCTATATTAAGAGCGATGTTCCTTAAAGTGGGGTTGGAGATTCCATCTCACCGCATGCGGAAGAACCGTTGAGCGAGTTGATTAATCTATAAATCTCAGACCCAGTGATCTTCCACTAAACAACAGAAAGCATTGAGTGGGACATCAGACCATAACAGAAGAAAAAAAGTTATTGAATTTATTTGCGACCGTTGAAGGATCGTCAATTAAAACACCATCACTATCCATTATAATAGAATAAGTAATGTTGGATACATTGGAGTTAATTATACTATTATTCACTATACTTTATTGATGTTGTATTCAAAAACAAGTATAAACAAATTGTAAAGAAACAAATTAAATAAAAATACCACATATGTATGTGGAAATCGGTTTTTTTTTTAAAGTTATTTAATTTTTACATACTGACATAAAAGATAGCACAGATTTTTTTTTTCCTAACAAATATTGCAGGTATTTAATCCCTATTCTTAGGGTATAACAATTTTGACTCATAGGTTGTAACAAATCTTAACCTTCCAACCACACCCTCGGGTATGAGATACCCCACATAGATTTCAAAAGTGTGCAGTTCCCGTTAAATTTGTTTCCTAAGCATGCCATACCTATGTATATTCTATTTTTAACTCTCTGTTCTTAGATTTTTTTTTTAAGTGGTTAGTCGTGCTTCGAAGTTTTAGCTTGGGTATCATATACCCCAGTGTGCAGTGCGTGTTAGTATTTTTTGGAATTTGTGAATACATTATTTTAGTGAAATGTTTTCTCTTTTACTTATCTTGGACTAAAAATTAATAAAACAAGTGTGAGGTTTGTTCAGCCATAAAGGAAGTTACTGTAGATGACAATATTAATTTTAGTTTTATAGCAAAATGGCTTTTCTTCTTTCTTTCTGTAATCGAAAAAAATCTGAAAACGTCACATGGCGACTTCCCATGTGCGAGGATCATCACTGATCACTCACTGCAACGCAGTGAAAACAATTTGAATTTTTGAGTTTAAAAAAGCAAACATTTATCCCACTGTTAAAACAATACGTTGGAGTAAACATTGAAGAAAGAGTATTAGAAAGCGTAATGCGACAGTTTTTAAAACTATTATTTTAAACTTTTTTATGATTTTTTTATTTGACGGATTTTCGTTGACAACTACATATTAACCTTTTTTGTAACCTCATTCGGAAATTATGTTTTTTTTTAAAGTATGTATTTTTATATTTTATGTTATTCATCGTATTGAATTTTGTTTTGGTGAAAAAAAATATGTATTAAAAAAATATATACATAATATAATATATATATAAAATGAAATCTTTATACCCTATTCTAAGGGTATATTAATTTTGACGCATAGTTTGTAACATGCATTAATATTGCCCGTAGACCCCTAAAAGTTACTATATTTATGATCAGCATCGATAGTAATGTCGATCTACCATGTCCTTCCATCCGTCTGTTGTCAAAAATTAGGCCTTTAAACTGGGCCTAGAGAGCTGAAATTATAACCATGGACTCTCAAGGGTTCCGAAATATTAAAGTTTACGAATTTTTGAAATCCGCCCACAGACACGCCCACAAACATAAAAAAACAAATTTTTCGAAAAAATCGAATTTTGAACTAGAAAGCTGAAATTTTTTATATATGATCTATGACTCCTAAAACTGATCGGGAGATAAAATTTTCAAAATCCGCCCACTGGCACGCCTACAATTAAATAAAACATTTTTTTTGAAAAAGCTAAATTTGAGCTAGGGAGCTGAAATTTACAATATATACTCTCTAGGGGCCCTTTAAGCTCATGCGTAAATATTTTCAAAATCCGCCTACTGACACGAGCACAATTTAAAAAAAAAAAACTTTTTTTGAAAATCCAAAGTTTGAGCTGGGAAGCTGAAATTTATAATATAATCTCTAGGGGCCTCTATGCTCATGTGTAAATATTTTCAAAATCCGCACACAATTTTTTTAAAAAAAACCTTGTTTTGAAAATCCAAAGTTTGGGCTAGGGAGCTGAAATTTATAATATATACTCTTTAGGGGCCCTTTATGCTCATGTGTTAATTTTTTTTAAATCCGCTCACTGACACGCCCACAATTAAATAAAATAATTTTATTGAAAAACCAAAGTTTGAGCTAGGTAAAAATTAGTTGAATTTTACGGAGATAATAAATTCAAGATTTGCTTTCCTTATAAACACATTTTAATTCCACCAAAAAACAGCTGTTCACAAAAGAGTAGAAACAACGCCACCTATAGTTGAACATTGTATTCCAAATTTGAGATTTCAATTTAAGGTGGATATAAAAGCGAACATGACGTTTTATTGGAACTTTCATTGCAGCACTTGATGTAAGTACCAATAAAACGCGTCTTACATTTGTGATCAGCATCGATAGTAATGTCAATCTAGCTAGGACCTAAATTAGATATAGAGAGCTAAAATTTTGAATATAAAATATATGGGCTTGAAAGGTTCAAGTGTAAGAATTTTTAATCCCCCCACTGACACGCTCTCAGTTAAAAAAAACCGAGCTAGAAAGCTGGAATATTAAGATACTTTCTACGGGGCCGAAATGCTCCAGTGTAAATATTTTTTAAATCCGCCTACTGACACGCCCACAATTTAAAAGAAAAACTTAAGAAATCAATGGAAGTGAAAGTCTTATTCTCCACAAATGTTGATTAAATCGTACCAACTAGTTTTTTGCTACGCCCACTTTGTAATGGCGTTTTTAATTTTACAAACAATGCTAAACTTTACTATCTGTCCTATTGTTCCGGGCCAAGACTGGTGCACCAAGGAAAATATCTCCATCAACCCCCCCAGTAAAGCTATCATAGTTCCTTTTACAAAAAGAAGAAAGCTGAGCTTAGCCCAGATTTCACGGAATGGTACGACCATTGAGTATTCCGACGAGGTCAAATATCTTGGAGTAAACCTAGACAAAAGACTAAACTGGAACTCCCACATTGAGAGCAAAATAAACTTATGGGCCTGCCGTCGCATGTATGGTAAAACCTGGAGGATCTCTCCAAAATGGATTTACACAGTGATGGTCAGGCCCATCATTACTTACGCTTCTATAATATGGTGTACCAAAATAAACTAAAAAACCGCCATATCTAAGCTCACATGTCTTGGTTTATCCGGAGCCATGCGAACCTGCCCCACTGCTGCCATAGAAGCCATAATAGAACTAACACCCTTGCATATATACATAAGCAAAGTCACAATACGCAGCTCAGCAAGTCTGGTATAAACGAATGATATATATGTTTAGTGATTATCCGGAACTTATGACGCTACTCTCAGAAATTCCAGAACTTGACATGATCTGCGCAGTCACAAACCGTCTTCAAAAAACACTATGTTTCAACAAGCCATTCTCTACGGAGATACCAAACAGAGAAGCATGGGCCAGCAATAACTCACCGAACCGCTAAAACGGACTAAAGTGGTATACGGATGGTTCTAAAATGGAATCGGCCACAGGAGCTGGTTTTCACGTACCAAACCTTAGCGTCTCAATACCAATAGGAAAAAGCCCTAGTATATAGTGCAGAGCTCCTCGCAATTCAAAAACGCGCAAACCACATTATCAACACTGGTATCAAAGGCGCTCACATCCATATATATACGGATAGTCAAGCAGCTATAAAAGCCCTTAGCTCACATACAATTCACTCCAAATCAGTTTTACACTGCTTCAATACCCTCCAGCAAGTCAGCCACAGAAACAAAACCAAACTCTGGTGGATTTCTATCCATGGGGGTTTTGAAGGAAATGAAAAAGCTGACGAGCTAGCCAGATGCGGTTCAGAAACCCCTTTCACAGGACCTGAACCCTTCTGCTACACACCAAAATCATAAATCAGCTACCAATTTAGCTATAAATAGCTGGGAACAATCTAAATGTATCTCATACTGGGAAAACACTCCAGGTCTAAGGCAGGCCAAACGAGCCATCCAGCCCTTCAAAAACAATGCCAGCAGGATCCTAAACCTAGGTTAGGTAGGCATAATATCAAAAACCTAATAGGGTACCTCACAGGTCACCACGGTTAACGATACCACCTCAACAAAATGAAACTAGCCAACTCTTCAGAGTGCAGGCTGTGCCTCGAGGACGACGAAACCACGGAGCACATTTTGTGCGAATGCCCAGCCCTCTCTGCAATCAGAAAGAGGATCTTTTCTAGAAAAGTGGAAAATGCACTAGCCTAAAATTTTCTTGACCTATGGTACAATAGATCTATCCAGGTCGACGTACCGTATTTCTTTCGCCTAGGCGGGGTCAGGAATTAAAAAAAAAAAAAAATGTTACGGGCTCTGCCGAGAAGATGGAAAATAGCACTTGTCCAGCCTTTCCCAAAAACGGTGAAGCTTCTTTTCCCTCCTCCTACCGACCAAGTGCACGTACGTCTGTTCCTTTAGAGGTCATGGAAACACTATTCGTCAGGTTATGATATTTTTTGAATCCCGAAAACTTCTAAGTAACCGACAGTACGATTTTCGCAGCAACAGGTCCACTGGTGATTTGATGACATATCTAACCGAAAAGTTAAACCAATCTTTTCACCAGTGTGGTGAAAGTAAAATTTTTGCGCTTGGAGTTTGAAAGTCGTTTGACACAGTTTAGCATCAAGCTTTCTTGTTGAAAATGCATGCATTTGGAATCGATGATACTCTTCTACAATGGATTAGGAACTACCTTTCGGACCGTTTAATTCAAGTTGTATTGGACGGTTTTAAGTCTGTAACTCACCAAATAGGTAAATGCTGGTATTCCCCAAGGTTCCGTTTTGTCTCCGACTCTCTTTCTCATTTTTATACATGAATTGTTTATTACTTCTTTTTCGATTCATTCATGACAGAGTCCTTAGCATATTCTTTTCCCGGGTCGAACGTCAAGTTAAGAACAAAAAATCGTTGCAACTTGTATTATATTCGGAAGTTGAGGTAACGCCAACTGTCATGAGTCGTATCATCAAATAAGACTTACAGTTTGAAGCTGATTTCGGCTCCATAAAAATAATGTGTAAATAAGAAAACTAAATTTCTTTTGGGCTAATATTTGCAGTCCACATTCCGTTCTATATTAAATATATCTGAGTTACGTACTCGTTCGAAGAATTAATTTAGTAACCTAATGCCAACAATCCTGTCATATACCTTTCTGATTGCGACTTTTATGACATCAGTAAATAACATAATAAAACAGTCTAAATCTTATTATATCGTTTCTGGAATTATGATTCTACATTTCATGAAACAGATACTACGCTTTCGAATCCATTAAAATGTAAAATATTTATTTGAGCATTGCAATTATTATTGCCGTCCGATTCGATTTGGCGGTTTCAGCTGTCACAGTAAAAAATAATTATCTATCATACATCGTATATAGTGCATGCGTGCCTAATGTCTGACATTTTTAGGTCGTGCGAACAAGATACAAATTAATATTCCTCATACTGCGAGGTCTTAAGATAAAGCGAAATGTGAAGACTTTATCTTCGGTTGCAGACTCGAAGCTTAGAAATGCTTATCCAAAGCGCGTGCAATTAGATAAAGTAAATTGCAATAAATGTTGATTCATTTAATTAATATTTATTTTATGACTTTGAAGCGAGATAAAATAGCTGCGGGTTTAGTTGGATCACAGATTTCAACTAAGCGAATGCCTAATTGGATGTTTGAGTTGTCATTCTGCGGAACTGTGGTGATACAAATTAGTTTTGTTCGAAATTATAATTATGACTTAATTTTTTTTGTGTGGTTAGTGTGTAGGTGCATTTACCCTAACCTCTAAAATGGATTAGTGAGTAGACGATTAGTTTGGGAAGACAATGAAATCAGTGACCTTAGGGTTGGTCATTGGGATTTGATTGAGTGGGATGAACGTAATTGCACATGAAAATGAGCTTCAAAAAAGTATGTAGGTGGCAACCTTGTCATTGCTTCATCCAGTGACGGCAGCAGTTATCAATATTTCACAATTTACACTATCGCCTACGGTTTAAGTACGAAACACATTGGCTAGACGTTGATTGATGGCGGATTAAGGCGGGAAATAAATCGGCTGCTATAATTGGGAAGTCATCAACACCAATGAAAGCGAATGTGCTAGTAAATTTATGTAAATTATCGGTGTTGAGTTACGGTACTAGATTACGACCAGCGTTGGCACTTTGTGACCAATTTTTCCCAGCAGATCCTCTTTCAAAGCAGTAGATTGAGTTTTTTCGCACTGGATTAGTATTTTAAGCAAAAATTTAGAACAAAAGCAAGATAATTAAAAAAAAACAGAAAAATGTACATATCTTTAGGGAAAAGGAACCAAAGAACATAGTTCATCTCATTTGTTCCGTAAACATGTCCGTGAGGATGAAATCTTTTAAGAATGATCGAAAAGAAGATATCATGAATGAACTTCAAATATGTATACAATACATAATTTCTTTTCCAATCTTTTATCTTCAATATTTATGCGTCTGTATCGGTTTCGAATTTCCTTTCCAGACACCTGCTAAAATCGGCCTACATAATAAAGCCCTTGGGTGTTATTTCCTTTTTTTGGGAAATAAGACCCACGGGCCTTCATTCCGCGGGCATTATTACACTGCACCACTTCAATATGCTTACGATAATATGTCGCCCCTCGAGAATGATAATGGCCACATAAATCCTCTCCTTAAAATATGCAAGCGTTAGAACAAGAAGGCCTACTATGAAGCAACTGACATTATATCTTGCTTACAAAAGGACATAATATCCAATATGAAACGTCTAAATGATCCATTCCATTCCATTAACGCCAAATTGCCCCAAAGCAATGCAAAATGGCCCCAAATTGTTGACACGAAATGTGATCAAAATGAAAAGTTACCCTAAAGCGGGCCACCCAGGTACTGTAATCTGTTGAGCTATTTCATACCTTATGAGCTTTGAAGCACGACGTGTATTGGCGCCCTGAGCTCCCGTATGTGAGGGTTAAGGCCGGCAGGTGTATGAGTCGAAGAGATGTTCAGAGTGTGAAACGCTTTTATCCGCTAAGCTGCCACCCAGGTACTGTTATCTGTTTAAATATTTTGAGCAACTGCGTGGCCATGGACATTCTGTCAGTTTCGGACGGACATGACGTCCATGGACATTATGTCCGTGCAATCTGTACAGCTATATATTGTAACAAATGCAGTAGATCGACTGTAACTGTAGTAAAGTGGCAACGCTGTATTCAGGAGACGACACACATCTTTCTCTGATAAAAAGAATGTGTTTCAAATACCCCTGTAGTAGCTAAAGTTATGCACCTTGGACATTTTTTATTACTTGCTCCTGAGACTGCAACTAAATCCTGTGGTTTTTTTTATTGCATACATTTAGAAGGCGTTTTTAAGTGAAAGAATAGAAAATATTTCACGTCTTATCACGTTACTGATCTATATTGATGATGATTGATGTTTACCTATATTCACATTTTATTGGCGTTGCCAATCGTGCGTTTTATTTTTGTTTATTCAACTTTTAAAATGCTCGATTTTTGATTGTGTCATCAATCGGAGAATGTAACAGGTCTTAGTGACTTAGATCAGTACAAATGATAGTATATTAATAAATGTAGATGGATATATATTGTTTCCAGAACATGCCTTTTAAAGAGTGCCCTCTTTTTTGCCTGCAAGCTTTTCCCACTTTCTTTTTTCCTATACATCTTTTTCCCCCTTTTATTTGTGTGTCGTTATTTCCGTACATTATTTTTAAATAAAACAAAAATGTAGGTATTCCTTCTGAAGCTTTTAAACAACTCCATAGAAACTATCATTGGTAACACTCTTCCGATATGTTTCCTTTCTTTTTCCTTTCCTAGTCAAATAGACTTCGTGTAATCTTCTTAAGTATTTTCTTTGAACAGCAAAAATTGTCATTCATTACCTTCAGTTGTATGAATCTAAATGAAGTACCGATTTGGTCTGATGTTGGTCAGTACCGGGTATAAAAACTATTGAAACAGCCCATTCGAATTTTTTTGACTTAATTTGTCATTTGCGTGGTTTAGTGTTTTTTTTTGTTCATAAAATACTAATATAAACTTAAAATTTTATATACAAACTAGCTGACCCGACAAACGTTGTTTTGCCATATAAATTATTTCTAGTGAATATTTTCGTAGGGAAATGAAAAATAACTATCTTATTGTAAGTGTGTGGGGATGTGGTCTATGACTGAAAGGGGAATTGAGCGCTGTGGACGTTTTGTCCCTTTCAGAACATTAGCGAATATTGGAGAGCGTCGTATGAACGGTGTGTATCAGCAATGAACTCAAGATTATTCATGCTGATTTTGACATTCGAATTCGAACGATAGTTTGTTGAATTAGAAGAATTTGTATTTTGAGATTCGATCGAATAGAAAATTTATTTTTAGGAAAACCGGTATAATTCGAACGACTTGACTATTCATTCGAATCTCAAGATAAGCATGATTATTTCTTCTTTAAATCACGATTTTTCGCGTCGCTGTACGGTCGCCAACCATGATGCCAGCAAAGTCGTCAATAACAGGTGCATGAAATCCACGCATGTGCTCTCCAGCTGATGTTTTATCAGGATTGATGACAATAGCGTGATTGTCAGTTTGTAATTTGTGCGTGTGTGATTTGAATAATTTGAACAATTCATTCTGCTCATTCAATAGAGTACCTCACGACAACGTCAGTGGCAAATGAACACAAAAAAAAAAAAACCAACAGCTGAGTGAAATGAAGGAAAACAATGGCGAATTCGCATGGCGGGAAATACGTTCATCGCGAATATTTCCAAAAAAGTTTATAACAAATCCAATTCTAACAAAAAAAAGTTTCGGAACAAAGAAGAAGTATCAAAACCACGTTTTGAAATACTGAAAATCTAACAATATACTCGTATTAAGATTCTGTACGAAAAATAAAAGTGAAAAAAGACAATCGCGTTGTGGCAAAAAAATATTTTTGTTTGGAAGCAAATAAGTTGAAAGGTTTTCTAAACAAACGTTTTAGATATCTAAATACAATTGAACAGGTTTTTCGGTCAACATATTAACTGTTTTTATACCCTATTCCACAGTTGCACGTTAGCTACCTAATTTGTTATCTATCTAACGCCATAACTAGGTAACTAACGTAGTTAAATTAGCTGCGCTAAAAATGCAATCGATTTGGTGGTTAGCTATCATAATGACAACTAATTTTAGCTATTAGCTATTAGTTGCAGGTTGTGTAACTAAGCACGTTAGGTTGCCAAAGTTAGTTGCGGATGACAACTAAAAGTTGGTTAGCTTTTTAGCTGTAGCTTTTTAGCTGTCTAGGTAATAACTAATAACTAAATCAAAATTTATTGTTTTGCTAAAATGGCGATAATTTATTGGGATTTATTATGCATATTGCGTTTAAAATAAAAATTGATTGAATGTCCCTTTTATTTTACATCAGGTTAGTTTACAAAGAGGTCCTTGGAGCCACAATAAAGGTCCTTTAATCCCGAAAAAGGATATTTTTCCAAAATGTCTTTAGAAACGGCACGGTATACATGAGTTCAATGTTATTTGAATAAGGGGTCCTAGAAACAACAAACATTTTGGAAAAATATCCTTTTTTCGACTTTTAAGGACCTTTTTGTTGTTCCAAAGAACTCTTAGTCAAATAACATTGAACGCAGATATACCGTGCGGATTCTAATGACATTTTGGAAAAATATCCTGTTTTCGACTATTAAGGACCTTTTTTGTTGTTGCAAGGACCTCTGAGTCAAATAACATTTAACACAGATATACCGTGTGGATTCAAATGATATTTTGAAAAAATATCCTTTTTTGAAATTTTTAGGACCTTTTTTGTTTTTGCAAGGACCTCTTAGTCAAATAACATTGAACACAGATACACCGTGTGGATTCAAATGATATTTTGGAAAAATATCCTTTTTTGAAATTTTAAGGACCTTTTTTGTTGTTGCAAGGACCTCTTAGTCAAATAACACTGAACACAGATATACCGTGTGGATTCAAATGATATTTTGGAAAAATATCCTTTTTTTAAATTTTTAGGACCTTTTTTGTTTTTGCAAGGACCTCTTAGTCAAATAACATTGAACACAGATACACCGTGTGGATTCAAATGATATTTTGGAAAAATATCCTTTTTTCAAGTTTTAAGGACCTTTTTTGTTGTTGCAAGGACCTCTTAGTCAAATAACATTGAGCACAGACATACCGTGTGGATTCAAATGATATTTTGGAAAAATATCCTTTTTCCAAGTTTTAAGGACCTTTTTTGTTGTTGCAAGGACCTCTTAGTCAAATAAGACTGAACACAGATATACCGTGTGGGCTCAAATGATATTTTGGAATTATATCCCTTTTTCGATTTTCAAGGACCTTTTTTGTTTATTACAAGGACCTCTTAGTCAAATAACATTGAACACAGATATAAGGCGCGGTTTTCTTGGAGTTTTTGAAAAAAAGAAAATTTCGGGTTTAAGGACCTTATTTGGTGCTCCAAGGACCTCTTGGTAAATGACCTTATGACAACTAAAAGTGGCATTCTTCAATCGGCCATCGGTTACCACTTACCTTCAACTGATGTACAACAAACTTCAAGCTATACAACCTCAAATATTCAAAACTTATCGAAGACAAATCTACTTCCACACTATTTCCCCGTGTTTCGTAAGGACATAATAATCTCTAAAATTAAACATAATTAAAACTAGAAAATGTATAACGAAATAAAAGAATCGCTCCTGTTCCTGTAAGCCTTTTCGGATTAAATTGTTTGAAAAAAATTATTAGTTGTGTTCAATCGATAGCTAAAAAGCTAAAACTAAAGCTAATTATTGTTAGTTACACTCTGGCAACTAATTTTTCATAACTAAACACGCTTAGTTACACTTCGCAACTAATAACTAATTTAGGTTCAAAATTTGTGGCAACTACAACTAAAATTATGGTTTAGTTATGTACATGCAAAGAAACTACAGCTAATTTAGTTGTAGCTTTTTAGCTATTAGCTAAGCTAACTTTTGTGCAACTCTGCCCTATTCTAAGGGTATACTAATTTTGACGCTAAGTTTGATATTGCCCGTAGACCCCTAAAAGTTACTATATTTATCGATAGTAATGTCGATCTAGCCATGTCCGTTCGTCTGTCGGCAAAAATTGAGCCTTTAACCATATATACTCTCCAGGTCCCCGAAATAATCAAGTTTAAGAATTTTTGAAATCCGCCCACAGACACGCTAAAAACTCAAACCAAAAAAAAAAAATAAATTTATCGAAAAAATCGAATTTTTAGCTCGAAAGCTGAAATTTTTTATGATCTTTGACTCATAAGACTGCTCGGGAGATAAAATTTCTAAAATCAGCCCACTGACACGCCCACAATTAAATAAAACAATTTTATTGGAAAGTCAAAGTGTGAGCTATTAAACTGAAATTATGATATAGACTCTTTAGGTGTCTGATGGGAATAAGAATAGGATAGAGGATAGTTTATTGTTTGTTTCGCTTTAAGATACTTTCTCACGTTTTTATACCCTATTCTAGGGGTATATTAATTTTGACGCATAGTTTGTAACATACCTTAATATTGCCCGTAGACCCCTAAAAGTTACTATATTTATGATCAGCATCGATAGTAATGTCGATCTAGCCATGTACGTCCGTCCGTCCGTCTGTCGGCAAAAATTAGGCCTTTAAACTGGACTTAGAGAGCTGAAATTTTAACCATATACTCTCTAGGGTCCCGAAATAAACAAGTTTACGAATTTTTGAAATCCGCCCACAGACACGCCCACAAACTCAAAAAAACAAATTTTTGGAAAAAATCGGATTTTGAGCTAGAAAGCTGAAATTTTTTATACATGATCTATGACTGCTAAAACTGCTCGGGATAAAAACTTTTCAAAATCTGCCCACTGACACGCCCACAAATAAATAAAATAATTTTTTTATACCCTATTCTAAGGGTACCTATATTAATTTTTGAAAATCCAAAGTTTGAGCTAGGGAGCTGAAATTTATAATATATACTCTCTATGGGCCCTTTATGCTCATGTGTAAATATTTTCAAAATCCGCCCACTGACACGCCCACAATTAATTTGTTTTTTTTTTTGAAAATTCAAAGTTTGAGCTAGGGAGCTGAAATTTATAATATGTACTCTCTAAGGGCGCTTTATTCTCATGTGTTATTTTTTTTTTAAATCCGCCTACTGACACGCCCACAATTAAATAAAACAATTTTATTGAAACACCCTAGTTTGAGCTAGGGAGCGTTTTTTTTTGATAAAATCCTTTAAATGTTATATAACAAAATATGTAGAGCGTTCTTAACAATTCAACCATACTTAGACTTTTGTCACGCCCACTTATGAGGGATAGGAATAAGAATAGGGTATCCAACAGTTCGCCCAAGCGGACTGTAGCCCGTCCCAATGTTTTCTTTATAATTTGTTACTTTTTACCCTTCAATAGCTTCTGCTTGCACTTTCATATTCAGTTCATTAACAATCACAATGATTATTCCATACGATTTGTGCAAATTTCTGCAATTTTATCATTCAATTTGTTTCTGTTGTTTAAGACAGGGATTCGGCACTTCAGAAAGAGATAGCTTGGTGAAAATGTCTATAGAGCATCCAGCTCGCAGACGATGCGTCTGGCATGTGGTGAATTGAGGTTATTGCAGCCGCAACGTGCATCCACACGATTGGCGAGTGCGTTTTCGGGGTCCCCACCACCCATAAAGTAAATTTGTAAAAAATTATGTGGTTCATTCGGCATTGGCAGCAATGAGCCCACTTTGTGATAAACTTGGCCTTTGATTTTGAATTTTGAATGGAATTGTTGACCATTTGCAGCATTATTTAACTATTTCTGTTGCTCCGAACGATGTCATTTGGAAACATGAATTAAATGTTGACTTCAGGTACAGGTTAGAATCTGGATCCGTACCGATACGTAAGCCGTTCAATCCAATTGTCTTTGTTGATTTCGTTCAGCTCGTGCCTCTTGTAATTGTGATTCACGAAATTGTGCCATGCTCATACGCACATCTGCATTATCTTGTCCGTCTGATCTTTGGGCTCTTCTATTTCGCATGTATGTCGTTCTATTCGTTCGACGGTTCAAATTGTTCCCTTTGCGTCTTGCTGGAATTGTTTACTACACACATAAATAGATTAAATTGAAGTACTTAATGATGCAAAACAGTATACTGACAATGTATTCGTTCTTTTATTATCCAGCAAACAATATAAGCCTTACATAAGTCTTTTCGCAATGCAATATAAGGCTTAGTATATAAGGCTTCTGATTCATAAGGAATGATGCGACCATACAATATTCCTTATTTTAAACCTTATTTTAACCAAGGCATGTCATTGGACCTAAGGAATAAACTCAAACTCCTTATTTTAAGGCTTACTATAAGGCATAAATAAGCCGTCTGTACCTTATGTACACCGTATAATAAGGCATAAAATAAGCCGTCTGTACCTTATGTACACCGTATAATAAGGCATAAAATAAGCCATCTGTACCTTATGTACACCGTATAATAAGGCATAAAATAAGCCATCTGTACCTTATGTACACCGTATAATAAGGCATAAAATAAGCCTTTCATAGGCATTATTATAAGGGTTACAATAGGCATATTATGAATTATGCAGCTAACAGGATTTAAAATCAAATAACCATTACATTTATTATACCAATTTTCTTTTATTCAAATTTATGTAATTCAATTTTTATTTATAACTATATAAAAAACAAATTTTATTCACTTTTACTTAGAACTATATAAAAAAAATTATTTCACTTTTATTGTAGGTACATAAAAAAAGATTGAAAAATCATTCTTCGAATGACATATATGCACCGTGAACGGAACCTGCCTAGAGAAATAATAAATATATTATAACAAAACTTTGTAGATTAAATGTGTAAAAATTATGAACTTACCATAAAGCGTCGATTTTGCAACCACAATGCACACAAGATTTCACTGAACTGCAATCAAATCGTCAACAAATAAAAAACAAAATATAAATTTATTGATAAACAGTTAGGTATGTCTGCGAAATGTACAGAACACCTGAGTTAAGACATATTATAAGGCTTAACTAAGGATACCTAAAAAAACAGACACCTGTGCCTTAGTTATCACTTAATATAAGGCTTAGGTAAGGAAATCAAACAGTTAGGTTGGCGCCATGTACTGACTTGTTTCTGAGCACCTTATATTATAGCTTATCATAAGGCTTAAATAAGGAAACGCATTATTTAATTCTTGAAATCAGGCATAAATAAGGGACAATACTTGTAATCTTATTTATACCTTATAATACGGCATCAAAACCTTATTATATGGCTTATTTAAGACTTTTTATGGTTTTGCAATCAGGGTTATACTTTTCCTTTACCTTATTTATCCCTTAGCCTTATAATTTTTACTCGATTTTCTGCTGATTTTAGCTTCCTTTCACAATCATAAAACACGTATATATTTCTCTTTTATTTTAAATTGTTCCCCTTAAGATTTTGCACGCACTGAATAATAAACAAACTAATAAATGATAAATCAGTTATCGATCACTGAGAGTTGAAGATTATTACAGTACTAATATTGCTATTAAAAAATGGGGGTTGGTGGTAGAAGTTTGAAAATTAAGGGTTATATGTATTTTTGAATGGTAAATCATAAAAAATAAAAATAAAAAATGTTGTCAAAAAAAAAAATGTTTGTGGTAGACCACCATTGCTTAGTGGTATAAAAATTAGTTATAAACCTATTCTCATACCTACGGAATATACAAGGTGGCGCAAAAATAACCTTCCGATGTTTTTTGGTCACCGCCCGATTATTGCTCAAATAAATAGTCACCAATATTCCGCGTTCTGGAGCAGTGCAGCGTAACATTGTTTATTAACGTGTATTTCGCATGTGTTTACTACACAAATGTCAAAACAGAACTGACATTAGGGGCCAATCGCAAAATTTATAGCATTTTCTGATAGGAGGATTACTTTTGCGCCACCTTGTACATATAAAATTTCATCAAAATCGGTCAAGCCGTTTCGGAGGAGTATAAACACTAAAACTGTGACACAAGAATTGTATATATTAGATAAACTACTCGGATTTCTGAAAATATGTGAAATTTTTCATTTGGTGGTTGGATTATGTCCTCTTTTTTCGTCTGCCACAAATGGACTTGAACACCCTTGTAAAGTGCCTTTCATTAGCGACTTGACAACTTTCCATGTTAAACCGATCACCAAACTGTCAATGTCAAAATATATAATTAAAATTAACTTTCGAACTTCCTAGTCGGTGGTCGTAACTTTAAGAGCGTTAACGCCAACTTTCGGCCGTTGTTTTCGTCCCAGTGGACAAGCAATTCATAGTCTAGTGAAAAAATTTGAGGCAGAATATTCGCTGCTTGATGTTGCCGTGCCAGTGAGACTACGTCAATTTCACGGACTTTTCAAGAATGGTGCCTCTTCCAGACCACATTATTTTGCGAATTTCGCATCTTGGCCTACACCCTTACAAGATCAAGCTGACTCAGGAACTAAAGCCACTTGATCATATGAAGCGACGCATCTACATTCTCGAATCGGGCACTGGACATGATAGAAGAAAATGAAAAATTTCATCGCAAAATCATCTTCAACGATGAAACGCATTTTTGGTTAAACGGCTTCGTCAATAAGCAAAATATGCGTTACTGGACAGGTGAGAACCTTTATTTGCTTCATGAAACAGCACTTCATCCGCAAAAAGTCACTGTTTGGTGCGGTTTTCATGCCGGTGGCGTCATTGAAAATGATGAAAATGTCGATGAAAATGACCGTCACGTTACGGTAAATGGTATTCGCTACAGAGACATGTTGGAACGTAGTTTCTTTGAGCAATTGCATGAATTGGCCATCAGTGATATGTGCTTCCAACAAGACGGTGTCACAAGCCACACAGCGGGTGCAACAATCGAGTTATTGAAGTCTCAGTTCGATAAACGTGTTATCTCGAGAAACGGACCCGTCTATTGGCCACCAAGATCGTGTGATTTAACGTCTCTAGATTTTTTTTTAACGGGCTACATTACATCATTGTGCTATGCCAACAAGTCGGCAACGTAAGCGGAGCTCAGAGCCAATATTCAACGTATCGACCGCTGCTTACGTTCCCGTGGTGGATAAATGAACGAAGTTGAAGTCCATTCATAAATGTTTTGATAGTTATTGAACCCAATACATTTTGGATGAAGTATTTCTTTTCCTTTTTCTACTTATCGTCCAGCATTCGGCAACGTAAAGCAGGATTGGCAGGATTAAGGTTCGATAGAGCATGCATTTTGTCCTTCGGGTGAGAACTTTTAAGCCCATTTGTTTCGCTTAACCGAAGTAGCAGCAGTTTCCTAAGGTGATTCTTCGTCGGATATCAACTAAAGTGCCATTTGTGGAGTTGATGTTTACTCCTAGATAGATGAACTCCTTAAATACCTCGAAGTTATTGCTATCAACAGTGATATTTGTCCTAGGCGGTGGAAAGATGTTTGTTTGTTTGTTGATAGCATCGACAACAGAGGCAAATCCTGGAAAAGACCGACGAATTTTAAGTCGAGTTATATCGGGTGACACTTGAAAACACACGGTGTAATGAGCAGTTTGGTAGCAGCTCCTCCGAATAATTCAATACCTGCATCCGATTTCAGCAAGGACATCATTTGATTTCTTAATTCTTGTTCTGGGGAAAATAGTGAGCAGGGCAGCTGCCAACACGGAAGAAACTTTTTTCAATAGATTCGTCCAACTATCGGAGTATGCGGACGATATCGATATCGAAATTACCTACATATATGTAGGTTGACTTATCGACTTTCCAATTCTGTTTAAAACATAGGGACGGGCTACAGTCCGCTTGGGCGAACTGTTGGATACCCTATTCTTATTCCTACCCCTCATAAGTGGGCGTGACAAAAGTGTAAGTTTAGTTGAATTGTTAAGAACGCTCTACATATTTTGTTATATAACATTTAAAGGATTTTATAAAAAAAAACGCTCCCTAGCTCAAACTTGAGTGTTTCAATAAAATTGTTTTATTTAATTGTGGGCGTGTCAGTAGGCGGATTTAAAAAAAATTAACACATGAGAATAAAGGGCCCCTAGAGAGTATATATTATAAATTTCAGCTCCCTAGCTCAAACTTTGGATTAACAAAAATTAATATACCCTTAGAATAGGGTATAAAAAAATTATTTTATTTATTTGTGGGCGTGTCAGTGGGCGGATTTTGAAATTTTTTTATCCCGAGCAGTTTTAGGAGTCATAGATCATATATAAAAAATTTCAGCTTTCTAGCTCAAAATTCGATTTTTTCCAAAATTTTGTTTTTTTTAGTTTGTGGGCGTGTCTGTGGGCGGATTTCAAAAATTCGTAAACTTGATTATTTCGGGACCCTAGAGAGTATATGGTTAAAATTTCAGCTCTCTAGGTCCAGTTTAAAGGCCTAATTTTTGCCGACAGACGGACGGACGGACGGACGGACATGGCTAGATCGACATTACTATCGATGCTGATCATAAATATAGTAACTTTTAGGGGTCTACGGGCAATATTAAGGTATGTTACAAACTATGCGTCAAAATTAATATACCCTTAGAATAGGGTATAAAAAGCATATCGCGTAAAGTTTCTGTGAACGCACTCAATTTTGTAAGGAAGAAATATTCCGTTTTTAATAATGTTGACTTATGAATTTAGCCACATTAGTAAATTTATATTTTGTTAGTGTTGCTGTGACTGTGAGGTGTGAATGTGAACTAAACCCTGCATTGAGGGTCTGGTAAAGTTGTTGGACGACTGCGAGCGCACTGATGATCCATTATGGATCTTCTCGAATAAAAAAATGATGAGAACCCAGATCTTTTCATGCAAACACATTATTCAGGCTTAGCAGCCTAACTACATGTTTACCGCACAAAATCCCTATCCCAGGTCAATCTTCCCTAATTGGGGGCACTATGTATCCGGTTTTTAATGTTCAAACGCATCAAACGACTTGACAACAATATTTAAAAAGTCTCCGCTAAATTTTTGATGAAATTTACTACTCAATCGCCTGCCAAGCATTTAAAAACGGGCATTCACACCTACTTGCACATTTTCACACTTCCGTGTTCTCAATTATGTTAATCTTGTTCACAAAGCTACATTTCCTCATCTGCTTCTTCAATTAGCCCATCACTCACTAATTTAAATCACAACGCCTAATTAATCATAACCGCGCGACCGTGCCAACCGATCTAATCTGTCTTTCCGCGGGATCAGTAAGTATGTATATCCGACAGGTTGACTCACCACTTGCCTAAAAATATATCCCAAGTAGAATATGAGTGGTTTTTCTTTGATGTCAAACTTCAAAATTATCACCGCCACAAGGCAGTATCTAATTGATTGTCACATCTTGGAATCGTTCATTTGATACCAACGAACAATACCAACATACAAGGTATAAGTAAGGTACCCAGTTGAAATGACATAATTGAAGGCACTTTTTTTTAATACCGATTTCAGTTACTTCGATCACCTGCTCTTAATTCTTCGAAATGCAATTCAATTCGGAGAGGGCATGAGAAAGTTTCAACGAGATTCCATCCGATGAATCACCGCATCAAAGCGGATACATGCGGATACACGCTTTAAAAAGGCATAATGTCGTCGTGCAACTAGAAAGTTCATGCGATCGGCAGCCACCACGCAGCGTTGATAAGAAGACACTGGTGGCGGCGGCGCGTCGTCGATTGTCAGAGAAAAGGAATTATTGGCCTAGACTGATGAGAGAATGTATGGCGAGGAATGCGCGCCATCACCACTGCTACATCCAGCCAGCGGGCAGATGACTAAACTTGTTCACATTCTCACGTTTCGATGGTACATGATACATTATACTACCGTGAGAGATGCTGCTCCATGAGGCGGAGTAGGCCTGGTTTGGATACCGCCCTTAAGATGACTAAGAATTGTTATGCATTTTTGGCGCTTGGACATTTATTTATTCTACTCTGGATCATTGAACATAGATTGACCTAATCCGTTGTTGGTGGCGTGCGTTACGGATTCCCCGAACTTGAGATGAAATGCCTAATGCTAGATGCCGGATGCCTGCTTTATCTTGTTTTGTATTGACGTCAATGGGTCTGCTAAAACTGCTCAAATGATGTCATAATGCTTGGAACCGGGGAGTGACACATTTCGGCTATTTGTGAGGGCCTTGTTGGCGTAATGAGACGATTTCGCATGTGCCTGTTAAATTTTACGAACACAGTTTGGATCGTGATGCTAATGTTTGTCGATGGCAAATCGGATTTTAAATTTATGGACAACCCTTCCCATTTTCTAAGTAGGTGGCTAAATATGTAAACTGCGATCAGATACTGCGTTTGCTAAAACTGATCTTCATATTAATCTGAGACTAGCAGCGGAATGTGTCTCTTAAAACTAAACACAGTGCATGTTATTGCTATATTGTTATCGTCCATCCTTTAGATATTACAAAGACAGCAAGAACCGACACAATCTTTAGGAAATATGAGGTTAAGAAAAGTCGTAGGAAAACTGCCCGAATTCACTCGAACCATGGCAATTTGATTTTATTGCATCAAACTACGACATCACCTTCAATGCTCTAAGCAAATATTTTCTACGCTCATTGAAAGTCCCAGCAAATATTATTATTCGTAATGAAGCATTGTTGTTACTTTGAAAAAATGCCTCTTGCTTGGCTCATACAGGCTGGCGCCCCAATTGTGCTGCAATAAGAAATTCAAATATGTAATTTGTATACCCTTTTCTAAGGGTATATTAATTTTGACGCATAGTTTGTAACATACCTAAATATTGCCCGTAGACCCCTAAAAGTTACTATATTTATGATTAGCATCGATAGTAATGTCGATCTAGCTATGTCCGTCCGTCCGTCTGTCGGCAAGAATTAGGCCTTTAAACTGGGCCTAGAGAGCTGAAATTTTAACCATATACTCTCTAGAGTCCCAAAATAATCAAGTTTACGAATTTTTGAAATCTGCCCACTGACACGCCCACAAACTCAAAAAAACAAAATTTTGGAAAAAATCGAATTTTGAGCTAGAAAGCTGAAATTTTGTATATATGATCTATGACTCCTAAAACTGCTCGGGAGATAAAATTTTCAAAATACGCCCACCGACACGCCCACAATTAAAAAAAACCTTTTTTGAAAATCCAAAGTTTTAGCTAGGGAGCTGAAATTTATAATATATACTCTTTATGGGGCCCTTTATGCTCATGTGTAAATATTTGCAAAATCCGCCTACTGACACGCCCACAATTTAAAAAAAAAAACCTTTTTTTTGAAAATCCAAAGTTTGAGCTAGGGAGCTGAAATTTATAATATATACTCTCAAGGGGGCCTTTATGCTCATGTGTTAATTTTTTTTTTATCCGCCTACTGACACGCCCACAATTAAATAAAACAATTTTATTGAAAAACCAAAGTTTGAGCTAGGGAGCGTTTTTTTTACAAAAGCTTCGTTTTTTTTTTGATAAAATGCTTTAAATGTTATATAACATAATATGTAGAGCGTTCTTAACAATTCAACCATACTTAGACTTTTGTCACGCCTACTTATGAGGGATAGGAATAAGAATAGGGTACTGTAGCACGTCCCTATGTTTTTTTTATTCAATGTATGAATTTTACTTTATTGTATAGAAAATTCGATTTTATTTTATATAACTAAATGTTTTTGAAGATGATAGACCGTAAATGACCTCCATGCTCGGCCTGAAGGGTTGAAGTCGGGATCGCCTCAATTTTTTTTTTTACTGCTTCATTTCAGTCGAATTCCCTAGTTTCATTTTGTACACCTCTTCCTTGACATAACCCCGTAAAAAAAAGTCTGCTGCAGTCAGGTCAGGTTACCTTGGGGGCCAGCGGAAAGGGGAGTTTCTTTATAATAATTTGTTTGGGGATTTTCATTGGCGCTCCGCCATAATTGGTCTGGCTATGTGTGCAGTTACTCCATCTTTGCTGGAACCAAATGCTTTTGAAACAGATACTTCTTGGGCGTAGTTCTGGGTAAAAAAAATCCTTCAACATCTTTAAATTACGGTCCCCACCCCATTGATAGTTACTGTTACACCGTTTTCGTCAAGGAAGTATGGCCCCACAATGCATCTTGATGAAACTGCGCACCACTCAGTGACTCGTTCTTGGTGCAGTACCGTCTCATGGAGTATTTCTTGATTATATTCACTCCATTGCTGTTTAGATTAAAATGGGCCTTAACAGACATAAACAAGCAATTTATCAAACTGTTGTCTTCTTCGGTCATTTCAATCATTTTTTTAGCAAAATTCCAGGCATATAATCAAATCCAGAGCGTTTAACTTGCTTGCAATTCGGACTTTGTACGGAAACAAGTTTAAGTCATCATGAATTATCCGTTGTAATGACCGCCTGATAACTCTAATTTGCACCGATAAGTTTGTAGTCGAAAGGCTTGAATTCGCCTGAATTGACTATGCTACAGCCGCGATGCGGCTTCGTGCGATGCTTCCAGATTCGGCAAACATGTTTACCAGGCTCATAATGATCCATCTACTCCGTGGAGTGCCGACAAACTCCGCCTAAATTCCCTTTGTACGGGAATGAAGGATTGCAAAGCATGGTACCGCTGCACTATCCAAATCCTCTTTTCGGTATCCCAAGCATTCATTTTAATATATCTAAATAGTAGCCTGCCAACAAAAAATAAACCGATTACTCACACAGAAAAAAGGTTATTACGTGTTGTTTTTGTAGCACGACTCGTGGACCACCCTGTAGATAAGAAATGAGCTCTTTAGGTGCCTAGTGTTGTGTGACAGTATAACTTTATATATCTCTGCTAGCATTAAGTGCACTTAAGGTGACATTTCCAACCACCTGCTTTGCTCATTGACAAGGAAACTTTGTACCCATTGCTTTATGTATTTATTTATTTGGATATAGTAATACAATTGAAAATTGTTACCGGATAGGGTGTTTTTCAAGCCATTACTAACTTTGATTTTAAACAAAACACATAAAATTTAATTAAATAAATAAGTAAATGTTCAATAAAGAAAATATTATTTTGAAATTAGTTAATTAGTTTTTAAACACACTTATTGTGCGAAAACTGTGTGAATAATAAAGCGAATAGCGGTCTCAGATGGCCGATTAAGCTCATGGCGCACAGAACCATTTATTTTTTTTTTTTTTTTTTTTTTTTTTTTGTCGGGATGTGTGAAACTTTCTGCACTGGAGCACTCAGACTCAATACTGGTCCATTGTACTGCCAGGCAGACACACCACATTTTACTGTGGGAATTTACTCGTTTTTCTAAGAAAAACGAGAAGGCGCTTCAATGATAAGGAGCTTAGGTTTACAGCACTCACCATATCCGCACCAAATACCTGCCACCTGATACGAGCAAAAGCAGGACAATCACAGACGAAATGTTCCGCAGTGTCGTCGCTTTCTCCACAGGCTTCGCAGTTGGTGGTGTCGCTTAGGCCTAGCACCTTAAGGTGTTTGGCAAAAGCGTAGTGTCCCGTAAGAACGCCAGTAGTCTGTCTGCAGTCTTTTCTGTTGACACAGAACCATTACTTTGAATCTAAATTTCTTAAATTTGGTAACGTTGACGATTAAATTGATCAATATAAAATTGCAAAGGCTATATACTGAACAAAAATGACACTGACAATTTGCAATCTGACATTATGGGTTTCACAGATTTAACTGTCTGAAGTTAGTACTGGGTTAAAAACATAGAGAGGGGCTACAGTTCACATGGGCGAACTGTTGGATACCCTATTCTTATTCCTATCCCTCATAAGTGGGCGTGACAAAAGTCTAAGTATTATTATTATTATTATTATTATTTTTTCTTCTTTATTTTTTCACTAATAACAAAAAGTGTACAAGTTATACTTTACTTAAGAATACGGACATGGCTATGCTGCCGTCTGCCGAACGTATATGGTTGAATTAAGAACGCTATACATATTTTGTTATATATCATTTAAAGCATTTTATCGAAAAAACGAAGCTTTTGTAAAAAAACGCTCCCCAGCTCAAACTTTGGTTTTCGAACAAAATTGTTTTATTTGATTGTGGGCGTGTCAGTAGGCGGATTTAAAAAAAAATCACGCATGAGCATATAGGACCCCTAGAGAGTATATATTATATATTTCAGCTTCCTAGCTCAAACTTTGGATTTTCAAAAAAAGCTTTTTTTTTAAATTGTGGGCGTGTGAGTGGGCGGATTTTGAAAATATTTACACATGAGCATAAAGGGCCCATAGAAAGTATATATTATAAATTTCAGCTTCCTAGCTCAAACTTTGACTTTTCAATAAAATTGTTTTATTTAATTGTGGGCGTGTCAGTGGGCGGATTTTAAAAATGTTATCTTCTGATCTGTTTTAGGAGCCATAGATCATATATAAAGAATTTCAGCTTTCTAGCTCAAAATCCGATTTTTTCCAAAAATTTGTTTTTTTTGAGTTTGTGGGCGGATTTAAAAAATTCTTAAACTTGATTATTTCGGGACCGTAGAGAGTATATGGTTAAAATTTCAGCTCTCTAGGTCCAGTTTAAAGGCCTAATTTTTGCCGACAGACGGACGGACGGACGGACGTGGCTAGATCGACGCTACTATTGATGCTGATCATAAATATAGTAACTTTTAGGGGTCTATGGGCAATATTAAGGTATGTTACAAACTATGCGTCAAAATTAATATACCCTTAGAATAAGGTATAAAAAACAGCCTTTATAAGAACAATAGGAGCAAAGTTTTCAGCTCTTGAACCCTTTGTTTTTCTTATGAGTTTGTTGACCAATAAGTTCAACCTACCAACACTAAGATAGTTGCCCATCATGTGTATGGGTAATATTACATAAATCGTTGATTTTCTAAAAAAGAGTGTTAGCGATTTTGATATATTTTTTTATTTTGAATACTTAGGCTGACGGAAGGAAAATGGCACAATCAGTTCTTCAATGACTTGTTTAAACGACTTACGTCAACAAACGGATCGATGTTTTCGATCATTTCGATACATGGGGTCCTTTCAATGTTTAACGATGCATCGATGTATTTCAATTCGTTATATCGAATGAGAGTACACACTGTACTGTGTACCGTACCGAATATCCAGTTTAATTCATTTCATATGCTGTCTTCCCCCTTATTTTATGACCTCCTTAATAAAAATCGAACATAATCTGATTCAGATAGTTTGCACAGGGCATTGGAAGATTTCAACCTTTGAAGTGACCGTCGCAAACAAGTTCACCAAAACTGGAAGTCAAATAAAAGTGAAGAAAGTGTTTGTGATGAGCTTTTGGTCCACTTGAAGACTCCCGTTGGTCGCCTCAGTAAAAATCCGTTGTAAAGATGGTCCAACTACAAGAAACAATTTACAAAACTCTACAAATTTGCATTTAAATATTTATCTGTGGTAGACAGCTCAGTTCCATCATTTTTTTAAAAAACTTCACAAGTTTTAAACCAGCAATGTAAAAGAATTCAAGGTATTCCAAAACATCGATAATCAGTTTCTTGGATGAAATTTTAATTTTGATAAAACTGAATTAAGTTGAAAGCCTTGGATTGTACCTCTTTTTTTTTATTTCCTATCCTATTTTTTTCAACGTCGATGTTCTAAGATCTTTATTCGATGCATTAAAAAACATCGATATTTTCATTCGACGTATCGTTATACATCGATGTAACGTTTCGTTGCATACATGAACAAAAAAAACATGGATGTATTTTTAGAATGAACAAACTGATAAATTGATTAATATAACTTTATTGCAACTGGAAATTTTGCAGACGTATAAGCGGCACCTAGACAAATTTCACACAAAATTGATCTCAGTATAGTCAATTTAGTAATCAGCTTTTGTTTTTGAACTTTTATAACCTTTTAGCTCTGGTAAAACAATTTGAAGCACAATAAGTACACATACATACATATTCGACCTTAACGGCCCATAGCTTCTCCAACCACTTTCATGCGAAGTGGAGGGCACCTACAGTTTTACGCCGAATCCGAACGGCAAATTTGAGAAGCTTTTCATGACAATTGGCACGTTCAATTTGCAAGGCAACTGCAAGTTCCCTACTAATTAAATTTCTATCACTTGCCAAACGATGGTCACGTGAGTTATTTGATCAATGAGGAAAGGCAAATTAGTAGGGACTAGTAGTTGCCTTGCCAATTGAACGCGCCCAATTTGATACTCTTGGATGTTTGTCAGATGTTCGCAAGAGATGCCAACAACATGCGATCCACCATCTTAGTAGTACCCACGCCCTACGTGTCGTTTAATTGCGGTGATCGAACGGGAACCGATTGATTCGACGTGGCAAGGTCGTTTTCACAATAAAAAAAGAGAAATGATACAACCTTCCCTCAAATTCAATATTTATTCAGTTAACCGGAATTCGCTCAACAGAAAAACCCGGTTAATTGGAATAATTTTTAAATTGTTTGCCGCTTGACTGATGACTGATGAAGTTATTTCAAAGAAACTTGGTATTTCTCTTTCGCTATTGTATAGGAACGTTGATTGATATAACCTTTTTATCTTTCCTTTGAACATAATAGTACCGATTGAGCCGGTCGCGCTCCATTTACTTTGAGATAAGTTCTTTGACGCGAAAGCTTTCTCGGATCTTGGAACTTCTTTTTCGACTTTGTAACTTTGTTACTCCTGCTATCACTGAACCTTTCGCACTTGGAAATGACATTTACATTCATAAAAAGTTCGGAATAGATCGAAGTGGGTCAGAGATGGGTCACATTTCCTTCCAAAACATCCACGCATACATCATGAGCTTGTTGCAGGCGACGTTCGAACCTCGCTTACTTCAAGCAGATAATCAATGACTGTTATAAATATCAGGGGACTTAAGACGCTTTCCTGGTTTACTCCTTACGGTGCATATTGCTCTAGTTTGACTACCTCATAAATGTCCATGATCATATGCCCGTAGGTTTCTAAAATTATTCGTAGTTATAACGCCACGCATAGTCTTTGACTGCCTTCCCAACTACTTCGCCGGTTAGTTCTTCATTGTTAGGCACGGCTGTTGGAAAAAATTTCCGATAAAATCGTTCGTTGTGGAAGAAGGTTAAAAAAAGCGTTTACTTTTCGCCGTGAATTCTCCATGATATCTAACGTCAGAAAATTGAGTGTTGTTTTCAGTCCCAGGGTCGGCTTCCCAATACAAATTTGCCAATCTTCGTCATTGACTTAACCGTCTGCCTATAGGAGTATATTCTATACGTCACTAAATTCCTAATGTCATATTAGGCTCCTCTGTAAAAAGCCGCCAAAGGTGCACTGCTCAAAATGAAATGCACGAATATTCTTGAAGCTTGCTACGTAATATTTTTTCTTACAAAAGAAGTGTATAAGATATGAACACGTACTCAGCATTAATTACTTTTAAATGTTGAGTTTTTGCAATCCAATACTAACAAACAAAGTAGTGTAATAGCCGCCTTAGCTTTTTGTAATTTGCAAAACAGCTTCGATTTGGTGGTGCCAATGACTCACAGATGTGTATCTGCCCAATAATGTTTTGTACCAATAGAACTTTCATCTCAAATTAACAAAACCATCCTAAATATATGACTGTGTACGAATTCAAGAAAAATGGTAGCTAAAAAGAATATCAAATTTTGTAGTTCCTGGAACCGAAACTCATATTCGTTCTTTATACTTGCAAACACTTCCACGCTCTGCCCGTAGATTTATTGTTTGCACATTATCGGCGTGGA
Source organism: Portevinia maculata (assembly GCA_949715645.1). Lineage (NCBI taxonomy): Eukaryota > Metazoa > Arthropoda > Insecta > Diptera > Syrphidae > Portevinia > Portevinia maculata. Next base: position 70,190,493 of record OX454527.1, read on the forward strand.
ATAATCAGATTGTCGTGGGTGCGATATTTGCTTACCTGCGAAAGTAAACCCCAGACTGTTCAATTATATTTACTGGTTAAGTTGTGTACTTTGAAAAATGTTCAGTGTTTTTTTTGAATGAACAATTTGTTCATACATTCATTTGTTTAAAGAAAAGTGGTAGAAAAGTGAAAGAGGAAATGTTTACATTAAAACGATGAAACATTTTAAACATTTTATGAGGTATCCCAGGGTAGGGATTTACGACCACTTTTATTACTAAACTAATAAAAGCCCCATCGACTTGTTCAATTATCGTCTTCAATCAACCTGAACTGTCTACACTTAGATCGTTTTTCCCTTGTCAAGACAAAACTAATTATGTTCAAGTTCATTCGTATTGGGTATTCGTATAAAAGAACATGTGGTCAAACGAATCGACAGTTCGGAGGCACATTGCACATCCATCCAGCGCAGTCCAGCTAGCCAGGGATTATTGCCACATTAATCTATATTTGGGGTAAGTTTGCTCTGTGCGCACAAAAAAGAGGAACAAGACTACCAACCAACAACCCAGACGTGCTTATGACTTTTATGTAATTTTCGCTCCGCGCGACGGTGAAGAATCATGACATGTCATTATAGTGTTTGCCGGGGTAAACTGAGTAGTGTTGGGTCTTGTTTTGCAATACGCCAAGACTGAGCCAGAGAGGCATATCTGATTTACTGTACGGCTGGGGGTGCAGCATTATTACGAGCGAAACAAAATAGGAGTTGAAGTTCTTTGTGGCGCCAATTGATAGTCACTTGCAGTGACAACGAATTCACATTTACTGACAAATTAAAAAAATAATATTTTTCTGGTTGTTTTTAACAACGGCTCGGTCCGGTCTTCCTTTGAGAAGGAAGCGATGGAAATTAAATGAAAGTGTAAAGTTTAATAGATTCGTGCTTGTAGCCGTCTGGGCCTTGGAAATTGGTTAATGACATACAGTTCGAAAATGTCTAGACAATTCATTTGGTAACAGGAAAAATCACATTTACCTTGAGTTTTGATATCTTTGTTCTAAAATCAGTATCCTACTACTTTTACTTACCGGGCTCCTGACCCGGGAAGAGTATCTGCCTGAGACACTACAGGCTTCCATCCTTTGCGAACCCGGACACGCTGGTTGCAGTTGTCCAGACCAAGGGCTCTGGCATTCGCGAAGGCCTGCTCTTTAATACGGAGGTTCGATCTTCTTTGCCTTCCCGAACCTGGGGATTGGGAGTCGAATATCCTCTTGTGTGGGGCATTATTGTCCATTCGCTTAATGTGGCCAAGCCAATGACTAAAACCACATCTTGTTACAGTTCATAGAGTTCGCGGTTGTACCTTCTCCTCCATTCGCACTCCTCGTACACAGGACCAAATATCGGCGGAGTATTTTTCTTTCAAAAGAACCCAATATAAGCTCACCTTTCCTTCTTATTGTACAGCACTCAGCACCGTAAAGCAGGACTGGTAGGATTAAGGTTCGTTAGAGGATACGTTTTGTTCTTTGAGTGAGGAGTTTTGAACCCATTTGTTTGGCCAAACCGAAGTAGCAGCGGTTTCCTAAGTCAATTCTCCATTGGATCTCCCCTAAGGTGTCATTTTTAGAGTTCATATTCCAAGGTAGGTAAGCTCCTTAACTACCTCGAAGTGATTGCTATCAACAGTGAAGTTTTGTCCTTGGCAGGGGACAGATGTTTGTTTGTGGAAAGCACGTACTTTTTTTTTTTTTTGAATTTCTGGCTCGCCAAGGCGATTTATAAGGGGGGGTACTTCGACCTAAAAGATCTTTTGTACCGTATGGGCCAGAAAAGTTTAAACTAGTAGAATTTCCACTTTCCGTGTAAAGCGGACAATTTTACCAGTAGAAGAATTCTTTATGTCCTCGGGGCTCATTTGCTCCCTGAAAAAGATCTTCTTTCTAATTCCATTAAGGGCTGGACATTCACATAAAATGTGTTCAGCTGACTCGTCCTCTTCAAGACAGAGTCGGCACTCAGGAGAGTCTGATATTCTCATTTTGTGTAGATGATATCTTAAACCATGGTGACCAGTAAGGTAACCTACTAGGTTTTTGATATCGTGCCTGCTTAGGTTTAGACATTTGCTGGCATTTTTATTGAAGGGCCGAATGGCTCGTTTGGCCTGTCTTAGACCTGGGATGCTTTCCCAAAGATAGATACATTTTCTATGTTCCCAACTTTTAATTGCTGCCGTTGCTGCTGATCTAGGATTGCAGCAGAAAGGTTCGGGACCTATGAAAGGTGTTTCTGAACCTTTTCTGGACAGTTCGTCGGCCTTTTCGTTACCTTCTACCCCGACATGACCCGGAACCCACCATAATTTGGTCTTGTTTCTTGTTCCGAGTGTTTGTAGGGTATTGAAGCAGTACATGACTGATTTGGAGTCAATAGTATACGAGCTAAGGGCGTTTATAGCTGCTTGACTATCCGTGAAAATATGGATGGTTGCACCTTTTATGCCAGATAAAATAATATGGCTGGCGCATTCTTGAATGGCGTGGAGCTCTGCTTGAAATACGCTGGGACTTTTTCCCATGGGTATCGTAAAGCGTTTGTGTGGTCGGTATATTCCCGCTCCTACCCCCGTTTCCATTTTAGAACCATCCGTATACCACTTTATGCCCTTGTGGGTGTTTGGTGGGTTATTACTAACCCATGCTTCTCTCTTGGAGATCTCCGTGGAGAACCGTTTGTTGAAGCATAGTGTTTTTTGAATGCGGTCTGTGACCGCGCAGTTCATGTTAAGTTCTGGTAGTTCATCGAGAAGGGTCTTTAGATCCGGGTGATCATTAAGACTTATCTCGTTTAACTGTATTAGACTTATTGCACTGCGGATCGCCACTTTTTGAATGTATATTTGGAGAGGTGTGATTCCTATTATTGCCTCTATGGCAGCTGTTGGACAGGTTCGCATGGCTCCGGAGATACCAAGGCACGCAAGCCGTTGTACCTTTTTGAGCTTCTCTATTGCGACCTTTTGTGTGGATTTTGTCCACCATACTATGGAGGCGTATGTTATAATGGGTCTTATCATCACTGCGTAGATCCAGTGGACGATCTTTGGAGATATTCCCCAGGTTCTGCCATATGTGCGACGACAGGCCCATAAAGCTCTATTAGCTTTAGTGATTTTGTTATTTATGTGAGAGTTCCAGTTAAGTCTCTTGTCTAGGATTACTCCAAGATACTTGACTTCGTCGGAGTACTCTACGACCGTGTCGTTTATTGTGATTAGGCCTAGGTCTAATTTCCTCCTTTTAGTGAAAGGAACGATGACGGCTTTACTGGGATTTATGGAAAGATTTTCCTTGATGCACCAGTCTATGGCTGTCTTTAGAGCATTTTTCATTTTTGATGTGACTCCAATTGAGTCTTTGCCCCTGACTATGATGACAATATCATCGGCGTACCCAATTGTAGTGTAGCCCAAATTGCCCATCTTGTGTAGCAGGTCATCGATGACCAATGACCACAAAAGGGGTGAAAGTACTCCCCCTTGTGGGCAGCCCTTACGGCTGTTACTGATACTGAGTTCGTTCCTGACGAGGCAGTTATTTTGCGACTTTCCAGCATCGCTTTGATCCATTTAATAGTTGGTTTCTCTATGTTTCTATGGTACAAAGCATTTGATATGGATTCATATCCAGTATTGTCAAAAGCACCCTCTATGTCCAGAAAGGCACAAAGTGCGATCTCTTTGCAACGGTAGGCGTTTTTTATCTCTGTAGTTAGTCTTAACAGAGCGCCTTCCGTGGATTTACCCTTCTGGTACGCATATTGGTGAGGGTGCAGAGGCATGCTTTTTGATATGCATTCTCTAATGTGGACGTCAATAATCCTTTCCATTGTTTTCAGGAAAAACGTTGTCAAGCTTATCGGACGATATGATTTAGGTAATTCGCTCGGCTTGTTTCCTGGTTTGGGTATAAATACTACGTCTACCTCCCTCCAGGTAACTGGTATATACCCCCAGTTGAAGCTGAACCTAAATAAGGCAATCATGGATGGTAATAAAAATTCTATTCCATTTTGAATGAGGGCTGGAAAAAAAGCACATACTTAGTGTTGCTCTCATTTACTTCAAGACCAACTAATTTCGTCTGTTTTTCAATCGCCGAAAAAGCCTCTAACACGGCACGCTGGAAACGGCCGATGATGTCGATATCGTCCGTATACCCCAGTAGTTGGACGGATCTATTGAAAATGGCGACACCTGCCCTGCGCACTATTTTCTCCAGAAGTATATTGAAGTAGTCACATGATATAGGTATCTTAAACCTAGCTGTGAAGCTTCTCATGACAATTGATACTCTTGGATCTTTGTCAGGTTTTCGCAAGAGTTTGGAGCATTAGAAACACGTAAGATGTGACTTAAATTGATCAGTGTTACTCGATACCAAATCTTTAGTGACATTTTATAGTACGTTAGTCCATAACGGTCAGTGTGAAATTGTATGGTGATTTTCAGTCTAGCCATTTCCGAGCTATACAGCACATTTTATTTTTATAAATTGAAATGGGCATGGAACAGAGCACTTGAAGTACATAAATAAATGAGCACTCTTGTGTCCGTAGAAAAGACGGTTGAGGTCTGAAATTACAGACGTACCTACAGTGTTTGAAATATTTCGGAAGGTTTGCATATGATACGCTTACATACATTTTTACATCCGCTTTGGAAGCGTTAAGGAAGTTTTTCTATGGAAAAAAGGGAAAACTAAGAGTGGAGGGACTACAGTGCCTAAGGAGCTGATCAATCAACGTTCTCTGAAAAAATGAGGCACAGAAAAAAGAGGAAACTGAGCTGCGAGGCTACTCCGACAAAAACTAAGCGCACAGTTTCTTTAAAAATTAACCTGTACAAGGTTTTTGAAGATGAAATGTTATTGGCATGACTGAAAGCCAATACCAAGAGCTTGATAAAAAACGGCATTTGACAGAGTTTGGCATCAAGCTCTCTTGTCGAAAATGCGTGCATTTGGAATCGATGATACCGTTCTTCAATGGATTAGAAATTACCTTTCGAACCGTTCAATTCAAGTTGTTTTGGACGGTTTCAAGTTTACAACTCACCACATAAATGCTGGTCCTCCTCAAGGCTCTGTTTTGTCTCCGACTCTCTTTCTCATTTTTATAAATGATCTCCTGTCTATTACTTGTAATCCAATCCACTCCTTTGCAGATGACAGTACCATCAGCTTCTCATATTCGTTTCTTGGTTCACGCCCCTCATCTTCTGGTATGGAACTGGAACGGCAACGTATGTTAAGCTCATTGAATTCCGATTTCGACAGCATAATTCGGCGGGGGGTAACTAATAAATTGGAATTTAATGCTTCCAAAACGCAATGCTGTCTTTTGTCATTAAAGCAAAACCTTAACACCATGCCAATGTCCTGAATGACACTTTTGCATCGTTGAAACCGAACGGCTTTCCATTCTCGGTATGTGCGTTAATGACAACTTTCGTTGGAATGACCACATATTCGATGTCGCCAAGAATGCTGCGAAATGCCTAGGCTTCCTTAAGCGCTGTAACAAATAGTTCACTAGCTCTGATCTGGCAACTATTTATAAGGCGTTTATCCGCCTAAAACTTGAGTAGAATGCGCATATCTGGTCTGCTGCACTTACTTATTTGGAGCTACTTATAAGGACTCAAAAACGCGCGATAAAACTCATTGGTGACTGTAACATCGCTCCATCGCTTGACTCTCTTAGTTATTGCCGCAATGTATCTTGTCTCTCGTTATTTTATCCAGTTGCATTCCACCCCCTGAAGATTTCAACCGCAATACCCGCTGTGCAAGGAATGCGCATCAGTTTACCTGTATTCGGATGTACAGTGAAATACAAGGAATCTTTCCTGAGCCGTACAACACAAATGTGGAATGCTCTTTCCCGCTCCATTTTTCCTACACATTCCGTGTGTTTCTTTATTCATTCGGAATATTCGGAATATTCCGATTGAGCCATTTACGTTTCTTTATTCAATGGAATATTCCGGATAATCCATTCCGGTGTTTCCTTATTCATTCTGGAATAAAAAGAATGCATTCTTTTTATTCAAAGAGAAAGGTGGAATAAAAGGAATATTCCCTCGTTTGACAGATGCACTTGATCAAAAAAAAAATAGAAGCAACAGCAAACAATGAAATGGGTGAGCATTTATTGCAAATTCGTTTTCTTTTTTTATATTTTTATGTGTGTTGTTTTAAGTTAATTATTTTTTTTATTATAAATTTTTAATTTCCTTCCAGAATCAAATATGTACATTTTTAAAATGTTCTTCTGTGGGCATGAAATGCTGCATAGATGTTTGTGACAAAACGATTTCATGAGCAGCGTTGCCACTTATGCTACATAAAAAGGTGCATGTTTTTTGAACTTGTACTAAATCCTTACTCGAAAGGAAAACATATTTAATGTTTTATTTTTTTTCCTTCGATTCAACATATTTAACATAATAACAATACGAGAATATAATGTTATTCATAAAAATAAAAACATTATCTGTAATAAAAAATATATTATGCTTTTCTGAGCGAAAGTTGTACATATATTACTGTATTGGGTACTTAGTTAAGAAACGCAGCTGTGGAGACTTAAATAAGGACAAGTCGTTTTCCGCTATGTATTGTTTTGGTTGTCGAAAATATTGATAGCTTTAAAATGGTCAGTCAATCACAAATTCGTCACTGACAAATAAATTCAGAGAATTCATTCGCTGTTTTTGTTTGTAAAACAACATTTTTAAAACAAAATGTGAGTAGAATTGCTTTTTGGGAAAATAAAATCATAAGTATTGAATAGATACTGGAACTTCACTTCCATAAATCTTATTAACAAAAAGCAGTCACAAAATGCATGAGCTTAAACAAAACAACTAATAACAAAATTAAAATTAAATTTGAACTTAAGCTAAACGAACAAACCAGAGATAACAGATTTGAATAACATAAACGTCCGATAAAATACGTTTTCCAATAGTAGTACTCAGCAGATTTTTTTTTTATAATTTGCGTGCGCTAAGGGGATTTTTTGTCTGTAGTGTTTACCCTAGTAGTGGAAACCACAGCGCAGGCATTTTTGTTTGTTGCTGTAAGTAGCTCTCAGCAAATGATTCATTGCCTATTTTTGGGCGCTACTTACTGTATGAAAGAAAAGAAGGATAGGAAAGAAGTTTGTTGCGATGGGATTTTTGTTCTCCACAGGTGGCGCCTAAATTGCTTTAGGGAGATCTGTTTTTGTTATGTGTATTCAATTTATAAAAATCATGGCCCTGGTCGGGATTCGAACGCACGACCTGCCAATCACTTGGTGAATACACTACCATCGCACCATTACCACCTACAATTGAATAATCAAATTATTTGGGCTCCAGAATTAAGAAGGAATATCTAAACACTATTTTAGAACAGTAAAACGTTAAAAATATTATAGAATTGTGTACGAGAAATAAAAATGAACTTTTGGCAAAAATATATTTATTTTTTTTTAAGCAAATTACTCGTAGGTTGAACAAATTTCCTATAGGTATACATATGATTAATACTACAATTAATTAATAACAAAATTGTACAAAAAAATATGAAAATGCCTTTAAATTGCTTCATCAGGAGCTGCACAAGCCCTTTTGGTCAACGTGTTCACTGTTTCTATATTTTTTTTTGCTTTGACATACTTTCTCAGGTTTTTCCTCAATAAAGGAGAAAAATTTCCTTTGATTTTACCTAAATATACACTTTATTAACAATCCCAATAATTTTTCATACAATTTCTGCAAATTACTGAAATTGTATGCTTCAATTTTTTCTAGACGTTTAAAAAAAAAAATCGGCACTTCAGAAAGAGATAGCTTTACGAAGTGCTCTATCGCATTTTGCTTGTCAGTGTTCACAATGGATGAATAATTTGTTAATTGGCATTCATAGTACCAAAATGTCGATCGATTAATAAATTTTGTCGTTTATCAATAATTGATTTTTGACAACCATAATAAGGTTGCAAGATTTCCGCTTAGAAAAAGTTTAATGTGATTTGTATTACTAAGATATCGTTATTATTATTGTTTTTGTGACCTGAAATTATATTTTCGTAATGTTTCTCATATTGTAATATATACCTAGTAATAGAAAAAATATATTAATTGTAAGTACTAAATGTTGTACTTGTTCTTGAACTAAGTGGCAACGCTGGTCAAGAAAGAAATGGCTGTCATTCTATTCGGTCCGTTTTTGGTTCTTTATTCATTCCATTCTGGATATTCCGGATACAAAATTTAAAAATTCTGTCTTTTCTATTCCTTATCCGGAAAAAATAAAGAAACACACTAATTATAATCTACAAACATTTAAAACCAAAGTACATCGGCATCTCTCCCTATCGTCTAACCCTTATTTCCTTGTAACTATTACATTATACGGGTATTCAAAGATCATTATAAACAAAAAAACAGGTGTCAGGCGGTAGCCACTTGTGACATATCAAGGAAACTGTGGCCAGAGTAAGAAAGCCGGTCTACAAAACTCCTTCGGTATGGCAGAACATTGCTTAGTTTATTTGCACTCTTTTTCGTTACAATCTTCTTAGAAGCCAAGCAATTAAATTAAATTTTAAGCATGACGACATCTGTAGAGGTTGTGATGACGATAACAACCACGAGGATACACCTCAACTTTTGGTCTCTATAGATTTTTAAGGAACTCATGATGGCTACACAGCCCAGAGCCAGAGGGGTCAAAATTTGCGAAAAGTCGCAAACCCCCATCGATGGGTATCGCAATGTGTCACATAAGGATATAATGGGGGTGAAGAATAGGCCGTTATTGTTCGGGTTTACCAGCTCAAGAACCTTCTGATCGTCTGAAACATCTCATTAATAGTTAACCCAAATTGTTCTGGTTAGCAACAATCTCGTTCGAGTCATCCATAACACAATAGTTTGTCTTAAATTAAAATTCAATTATTTGAAAAAAAAAAAAATGCATTAGCAAACCGTAAATTCTACCATAAAGAGTCGACCTGCTTTTTATTACCAGCATTGGTTGAATAATCTTTGTTTTCTCATATTTTAATGACGAAAAGTTGAGAAAATTAGTATTCGCCAAAAACAACCGTAAAACTATTATTTGCTTTTTTAATAAACAGCACATTTTTTGTGTGTCCTGATTTCCGAAAATGTGATCTCACATCTTTGAAGTGTTCTTTTAATTTTGTTTTTTGTTGAACCATAAAAGTTATGGACTTTTATTTTTTCGGTGAAAGACAGAAAATGTTTATTTGCACTTCTTTCCATTTGGATGGATATTTCCACTTCATCTTCAGATACCGTTTTAGCCGCATGAGATAAAAAGAAATTAAACATTATTTCGAGCAAAGAAAGAAAATTTATAAATAACTTATAATTTTACGCGTCACATTACATGTTGGTATGAAAGCGAAAAGACAACCACCACGAAAATAAAATCTCAAAAGTGTACATATTAATGAAATGAAGCAAATTCTTATGCTGTTTTACGGTCCAACCAAGGTCAATGACTACGACAAGAATGGAGCTATAATTTTGTAAGGATATTTCTGCGTAGTTTTTTGAGCAGACGAAGCTGGTGGAAGAGATCGAAATAATTGCCACAACCGCTGACTTGAGTATCACTTTAACTAATTTTATTCCCAAAATAGGGGTTAATATTGCGGCACGGGAGAACATGGAATCTGTATTTATTAATTGCTGAACGAATTAATTATTGAGCGGGTTTTTACCTATCAAAGTGGACACAGACCAAAAATGACTGAACTCATCTAGTTTGCAAGAAAATATATTCAAGCTCTTCACATTTCTTTTTTACATGCGACTTTCATTTCAACTTTGCGTCGAGAGTCATTCTGAGATATTTGGCCTCATTTGCAAACGGAACTTGGACCGTATTTATAAAAACAGGCAAGTTATTTGATTGTTTATATGTAAAATCCACGTGGACCGATTTCGTTTCGTTAAGAGCGATCCTCCATGATTTTGTTAATTCATTAATTTCTTTGGTCGTTGTACCAACTGCTAGTACAGCAGTATCGTCGGCAAATGTGGCTACTGTGATACCTTCGGTTTGCGGTATATCACGCGTAAATAACAGCTACAAAAGTGGCCCAAGAACGCTTCCTTGCGGCACACCTGCCCTTATTTCTTTAAATTCTGGGTATCCGTTTCCGTGTTTGACACGAAAGAGTCTATTCTGTAAATATGATACTATTATTTTATGTAACTCTTCGGGGAGAACTTGTCTTCATTTCATGGCTTATCAAATGCTTGCGAAACGTCCAAGAATACGGCAGAGCATATTTTATTTTCTTCGAGAGCTTTCTCAATACATCAGTTATCCGATGCACTTGATCAATCGTTGAATTTTTGCTTCTGAACCCGCACTGGTGGTCAGGTATGAGACGGTTCCTCTCAAAAACTTTGGAAATTATTGGAAGAAGCGATACGGGTCTATAGGACTTCTTTTCATTAGGTGGTTTTCCTGGTTTTAAAACCATAATGACTTCCGCGACTTTCCATTGGCTCGGAATGTGTTTCAGTCTAATCGCTGCGTTTATAATATGAAGAAGCTTCGTTAATGCTTTCCGAGGTTGCATTTTTAGTACTTCACCCATAATCAGGTCATAACCCGGTACTTTTTTCGGCTTGAGTTTCTTTATTTCTTGCCTGAACTCGGCGAGTGTAGCGTTTATTACTACCACCCCTATCGTGGAATCCGTCGGGGGGAACGATCCGCTAATAGTGAACAATTTGCATCGTGTAATCCGCAAACGTGAACCACCCACGTGTCGGTAACGTGAATGAAATTCACTGTATCGTGGAAAACGAACGGATCGAATCTATCCATTTGACATCCGCAGTTTTTATTTTCTTTTCACTGAATTTAATTTTTACAAAACAAATGTGTTTAAAATGAGCTGTCACAATTGAATTTTTTAATCACCAATAGTGGTCGGTAAGGGAAAGTATCCGACGGATCCCACGATAGCAATTGTCTGTTCACGTGAGTCGAATAAGTGAATTGAATCTCAGATCCGACGGAGTCCACGATTGAGGTGTACATTATTTTCGGTTGTTCTGTCAGACGCATTAATATTTTCATTAAGGTGGGCGGCGAAAACGTCTGAAAACTTGAGAAATTGATTTTATTCACTCGCTCAATTTTTGAGTCGTTTGAGTGTTTTGTTTACATATAAATTGCCACTTTGTAAGATCTTACAATCCCCTTCATGCGACTTACTGTCTGGATTGGAACATGTGAAATTAATAACAAACACATTCCAAGGAATACGCGAAAATATCATTCCGGAATTCAAAACAATTTTTGAGACTGCAAAAAACTTAGTAAATGCTGTGGATGAAAAACTTAAAATTCCACGAATTGTGTCAAGGCAGCAGCACAGACAAAACATGAGCACAACAGATCCTGAAACCTGTTTTAGGATAAGTATAATGATTCCTCTTTTAGATTTTTTTTTTTTTTTATAATTTGCGTGCGCTAAAGGGATTTCTTTTTTCTGTAGTACACAGTACCCTTATAGTGGAAACCACAGCGCAGGCATTTAGTTTGTTGCGCAAGTAGCTCCCAGCAATTCATTGCCTATTTTTGGGTGCTACTTACTGAAAGAATAGAAGGATAGGAAAGAAGTTTGGTGCGATGGGATTTTTTTTCTCCAACAGCTGGCGCCTAAATTGCTTTAGGGAGATCTGTTTTTGTTGTGTGTATTCAATTTTATAAAAATCGAACGCACGACCTGCCAATCACTTAGTGAACACTTAAAATGAGATTTGAAAACCATAAGTCCATACTTTCCTCTTTGTGCATTTTGATTCCATCGATCCTTGGCAAAAACGAACAAAAGTATAACGAAGAAAACTTCAAATTTTATAAATCTTTTTTGGATTGGGACACTTTAAAAGCTGAATTTACCCTATGGAAGACAAAATGCCATACGGAAAGAGATACAGAGCGTTCAAATAGTGCAATAAAAGCTCATGTATACCGGAAAGAACATTTTCGACAATGAAACGTCTAAAAACTTATCTAAGAAATTCTACCGGTGAAGAAAGATTAACAGGATTGGCGTTAATGTCAATTCATCGACAAATTGAAATTGACACTGAGGAAGTTTTAGATATATTTGCAGTGCAGAAGGCCAGAAGATTAAATCTAATTTTATAAAAATGATTCCTACCTACATGTTGTGTAATACTTTTTGTAATAATAAAATCTTAAAGAATGATTATATGTACGAGTACCTAATAAATAATAACTTAAAATTATTTAAAAAAATATTGGAAAAATCTTTTAGTTTTTCAAATTTATTTGAGAGTTTTCTTGGAAAAACTAAGTATGCAATAATATTTGATTAGCAATAGTCTACCTAAGAAAAAAAATATTGAAAATCGTTAAAGCAGTTTTTTAAACTTTGTTTTTAATTTTTGAAATTTTTTTTTGATTTTTGAGTATTTCAATACAAGAAAATCTGTAGTTTTCATCTGGAAAAAAATCTGTAAAAATTCAATATACCCGTTTCCAGCATATTCAAAAAACCAAAGAAGTTATGTATGAATTTGATCATAAAAGCCTTCCTAAATTTGAAATTTAATTGAAATCGGTTTTGTTGTTAGCGAGAAATTCTGATGTTAAAAAATCGGTTCTATAGGAGGTACCGTTTTAAGATAAATCTCGCAAAATCCATTCTTACCAAAAAATAGACTGTTTTATCTAAATCGTTAAGGTCGTTTTTAGAAAAATTAAGTTTTAACAAACCGTTATCTGACATATACCAACGCCTACACGGTTAAAAATCCTAGCGTTAAATTTAATATTTTTAGGGTTGTATATATGACAACGCTGGAAAAATATTGAAATTTAATATATTGAATATATTAAATTAGAAAAATAAATAAAAGATTTATTGAAATTAAATAATATCTGCTATTAAAAAATATATCCATTATATTACATTTTAACCTAGTTTAAGATTGTTTTCTACAGCTAAAGTATTGAAACCAAACCCATGTTAAGTATTGAATTCTAATGTTTTCACTTTAAATTCAATATTTCTTTGACTTGTAATAAACCCAAAAAATATTAAAATAGAATACAACAATATTATATTTGAATACTAATGAAGATTTGATTTGAATGAAGATGATATTTAATTTAACTCCAAAAATACTATGTTTTAATACAAAATTGTATTATTTTTAAGTAAAGAGGGGTTATTATATAATACAAATTGTATTACATTTTAACACCGAATTGGATTCGCTTCGAGTATTAAAAGATTATAACATAATACAGAATATATTACATTTAAACACAAAATTGGATTAGTTTTAAGTATTAAAATGTAATATTAAATACACAACGTGATAGATTTGAACACAAAGTTTTATTAAATTTTTGTATAAAAAGATAATTGAATGATAGGTTAATATTAATTTAAAGCAATATTATTTTGAATTAAATAATTCCATCTATTTATATTCGAAATGTTTTGTTACGTATTTGTTAAGGCAAAATAACTTAGATACCAACATTAAAACTGAGTTTATATCCTTTGATGATGCCTTTATCTATTCAAAAGGTAAATTTTCCAAAGTAAAAAAATGGTACGGTTCTTTTTCAAATATGTATGTTAATACATTTAATTAAAAATAAACACTTAAACAAGTAACTCAAAACAATTTTAAACTTAAACTTTAATTTTTTTAATGTTCAACGAAACAATATATTATTGACAAAAGTAGGGCTGTAATATGAACATTTTGTGCTTTAATTCATAATGCTCAAACGGTTTTTTGAAAACAAGATCATCATATTTAAAAAAGAAATTATAGTAATTTTTTTAAATGACATTGAACATATTAACTTGACTAATAAAACTTTCATGTTTATATTGGGAGCATAAAAAGTAAGCATTATTTTCAATTTTAAATTTTTTTTTCAATTTTTATACAGTTTTTTACTTCAAGGTAAAGGAAACAATTCATTTTGTAGTGAAACCCATTAGCAAATTCAACATAATCAGTGACGAAAAATTCTTTTGTTTTAAGACTATCTAATATCGTTTTTAAAGTAATTTCTAAGTTACATATTTATTTCCAAGAAGTCAAATAATTTTAATTTCCCAAACTTTGCTGTTTCTGAAAATTCTTTATTAGTTCAATTTTGAAATATATGTTACTGATGGCGTAATGCTAATGTCTTACAAATGTTAATATAACTATTAATATTGCTATTTAGCTTTGTGAAATAACGATGTTTTGATTCGTACCTACATGCAGACATATTAATAAGAGGACCCATCATTTTAATCCATTTAACAATCCTTCAGAGTATTTGTGCGGGAGTATTCCTCTAAAATATACGCCGCTGGACTGGCTTTAATGAATGCTTCTAGACCCTTTTAAAGAAGAAAATACTTATGTATACCTATATTATATTTATTATAAAACAAGTTTCTACTTCTTTGTATATCAGAAGACTACTTCCGATAGCTGCATCTTGCTTTTGTAGATTTTCGCCGATAAGATCAACAGGGTTTTCGAGAACCGCATCAATCGTAATACAAAAGCAGGCACAGCTTGAGTATTGTCTCACTATAATGGTGAGACAATCAACCGGAATATCCTCACCGTCCCGATCTTTTAAAATGAATCCACCTTTAACTTCTTCGCCTTCCAAAACTAAATAAAAACAAGAAATCGCATCGGCAAATACATATTAAAATAAGAAAACTTTGACACTAAAAGTTAATATCTCTCAAAAAAAAACTTTGTATTTACTTACTTGATAAAAATATATCTTCGTTAGTTATTGGTTCTTCAATATCGTCAGTTTTTTTTCACTTTTTTAAATTTTATAGTGTTTTTTCAGCATTTTCCACTTTTAAAAATACTCCGACTAAATTTTCAAGTAAAAACTCCATTGCTCAAGACGCAGTCAAACTGACTGACAAATCAACGAAAACTAACCAACAAAATAATATCCTTTCGGCTAAAACGTAATACGGAAATATTAAAATCTAATACTGAAGGGTTAAAAACTAATTTTAGATTATTAAAATGTAATACCGAAATATTTAAATCTAATACTGAAGGGTTAAAAAGTAATACTGAAGGGTTTAAGTCGAAATATTTAAATCTAATACTGAAGGGTTAAAAAGTAATACTGAATTGCTAAAAAGTAATTCTGGGATGTTAAAAAATAATACTGAAGTGTAAAACATTATAGTATCAAAGGGTTCAAAATATTTTATTAAATATTTAAATTTAATACTGATGTATTAAATTGTAATACTGTTTTATATTTCAGTGCATAATATTGCCGAGAGTTAGGACCTAAGTTCATAATGTATTGATTTATAGTATACTAAATATTAAATTTAAATATAAATTTTTATTACATTCACTTTGGCCAAGATCTTGTATTAAAATCTAATACAAAAGTGTTGAAATGAAAGGCATTGTAATAAATACGTATCAAAATGAAATTAGACTTGGTGTTACAGTTTAAGTCATCTATAATTCAATTGTAATAAGTTCTTGGTTGAAATAGAGTTTTAATAAAGACAGGATTAGATTGTAGACCGAAAATATTAGACTTTAATCATTTCAGGTTAAAGTTCAGAAAACCTGTATTAAAATAAGTAATTTAATGACAAAAATATTTAATTTTAATACAAAATTATTACGAAAAAAATTCAATAAATTGAAAATATTAAAATCAAATTTTTCTGGTATACTGAGGCGGTATTAAAAAACACCCTCAGATTTTTAACCGTGTAGTGCGAGACTACTAAATAAACACTATGAACCAAGTTTGCAAATCGGCCCATTCGCTTAGGTTGCAGATCTGCAAACAAGCAGACGGGCGAACAGAATTTTCCAACACATTTTTCTACTTCCTATCATCGCAATGTCATGTTTCATAATTGTATAATCCCAATACAAAATCATGTTTGGTCGATTTTCGGCTAAAATAGGCTGTATATTTATTAATTACATCTACCATTCGGAAAAGGTACACACTGATTGGTGTATGGAATAAATAACCCCCCCCCCCCCCCCCCCGCGTCTGGTTACGGCCTAGAGTCCACTATTTTTATTGTTCTTTCATTTCTGGCGTATAGTGGTGTATCCACAAAAGAACTATTATCATTTTGGACTACCTTGCAATTGTATTCCCTATTCTAAGAGTATATTAATTTTGACTCATAGTTTGTAACATACCACAGTATTGCCAGTAACCTATCCCTAACAGTTACTATATTCGTGGTCAGCATCGATAGAAATATCGATCTAGCCATTCCCGTCCGTCCGTCGGCAAAAATAAGGCCATAAAACTCGAGCTAGAATGCTGAAAGCATGTACTCTCTAGGGGGCCGAAATAATCAAGTGTAAGAATTTCTTAAATCCGCCGACTGACACTTTCACAATTGAGAAAAACCGTTATACCGAAAAATCAAAATTTGAACTAGGAAGCTGAAATGTGGAATATACACTTCGCTTCAACTGAATAAGCACAAACATTTTCTAAGCTAAGTTGTCCATTTTTTCAAAACCTATTACCGTAATATATCATTTGATGATTCTTACTGTTTGCTTATGATGTTGAGAAAATAAATCGGAAACAATAGTTCAAAAAGTAACGCTATTTTTTCCCTGGTTCTCTTGCAAAGCATTCAATACGAAAAAATTCAGTTTTGTTTTGCGTCAACTGAATAGACACAAATATTGAAATTGGAAATACAAGTTTTTGGAATTAAATGAAACAAGTTTTTCTTAAAATAGTTTTTTATTGGTTTATTTTAGTAGTGGGTACTGCCGCCTTCATTCCTAACAGTTTCGTAAATTCGATATGGCATTTAATCGTACAGCCTCTTTAAGTAGTCCAGCGAAATTTCCCTCCAGGCCAATTTAATGGCTGCAATAAGGGATTCTCTGTCCTCAAACTGACGGCCAGGCTCATAAACTTTTCGTACTAACTATCCCCAAACGTTTTCTATAAGGTTCAGGTCCGGTGAGTATGGCGGCCATTGAAGCAATTTTACATGCCGCTCCTCTATCCAATTTTTAACTATGAGCCCGGTGTGGATGGGGGCGTTGACCTGCTGAAAAGTCCAGTTTATGGGTCCAAAAATGCCTGAAAATTTAAGGACATTTCTTTCCGAAATTCCTTTATAACTTTATGCAGTAATTTTTGGGGTTTGGAACTCAGGCTCAACAGTGCCATAGTAGCTAACTGCTCCCCATACCATAACACCACCTTCTCGACTATGATGCCGCGCTTAAAATCGTTCTTGTTTCCTCACATCGTGGAAGTAATAATTAAACCCATCAGGGCCCTCAAAATTGAACGTCTTCTCATCTGAAAAAACTACGTGACGCCAATCATTTTTCCAACTCATATGGAGTCTAGAAAATTCTAAGCGCATACACTTGCGTTTCTCGTTAAGTGGTGGTTTCTTTTGAATTTTCATACGTTTTAGATGTTTGGCACTATTGATAACCCTTCGCACTGTTGAAACACTTGCAGTAACACCGGCTTTCTGCTTTATTTTTGCCGCAGAGTCGCAGGAATTGGAATCACATCTTAAAATTGCTCTTCGATCAACCGCTGTTGTTGCCGTTGTTTGACCTCCTTTCATGTTTTTTCCGTGCGAATCTTTGCTTCTTAAATAAGAATAGACCACACTAGAACTTAGTCCAATTTTGTCAGCGATAGAACGCCCGGTTAGTCCTTGGTCTTTTAGTAAATCGATTTGAGCTCTTTCAACACTATTTAGAGATTTTGATCTACCCGTTTTACTTTGAAATACAATTAATCAAATCAAATTCACTTGAAGCACTTCAACTATTGACCTAAAGTGTCAATCTCCACAGAATACTCATAACCAGTGAAAATAATGACCTTGTGTCTATTCAGTTAACGCAAAATAAAACTACATTTTTCCATGTTCAATGCTTTGCAAGAGAGCCAGAGAAAAAATAGCGGTACTTTTTGAGTTATTCTTTCTGATTTATTTTCTGAACATCATAAGCAAAAAGCTAGCATCATCAAATGATATACTCGTATTACGGCCAAAGGTTTTGAAAAAGTGGACAATGAATGTTAACAAATTTGTGGGCTTATTCAGTTGAAGCAAAGTGTATATTAGTGCTTATGTTTAAATATTTTTAAAATCCGCCCTCTGACACGCCCACAAATAAATAAAACATGGTTTTTGAAAACCCAAAGTTTGAGCTAGGGAGCTGAAATTTGTAATATATACTCTCTATGGGCCCTTTATGCTCATGTGTAAATATTTTCAAAATACCCCCACTGACACGCCCACAATTTTTTTTTTGAAAATTCAAAGTTTGTGCTAGGGAGCTGAAATTTTTAATATAATATACTCTCTAGGGGCCCTTTATTCTCATGTGTTAATTTTTTTTTTAAATCCGCCTACTGACACGCCCACAATTAAATAAAAAAAATTTATTGAAACACCCAAGTTTGAGCTAGGGAGCGTTTTTTTTGATAAAATCCTTTAAATGTTATATAACAAAATATGTAGAGCGTTCTTAACAATTCCACCATACTTAGACTTTTCTCACGCCCACTTATGAGGGATAGGAATAAGAATAGGGTATCCAACAGTTCGCCCAAGCGGACTGTAGCCCGTCCCTATGTTTTTTAACTTTTTTTAAACAAGATATGTCTGATCTTCTAAATCAATTTCGGTATGAACGTAGATTGTGCCCCTTTGTCGTTTCTTTAATAATAACTTGTGTGAATTAAAAAAGCTTAAATATTTAAAATATTTTTAAACTATCAATGAAACAAGAATTATTGACAACTTTCTTTATTTTTTTTTTTATTTCAGGTAAGTCCAATCAACTTAAATAAAGTCGTAAGTAGTACATTTTATAAGGATGTGCATCCATGTTCTTAATTTAATTTTATAATAAATATTTTTCTTCATTAAAACTTGCTGAAAAGATATAAGCAAGACGCTTATCCTTTTTAGCTTGGGAGGGCAACACCGAAACTCTGCCAATCATCTAGTTCTACTGCAATGATTAACTCTGAAGCTAAGACAATGGCGTGAGAACTTATTTCTGAATCAGAATTTGTGTTTATACATTTTTATCCCACTTTTCGGCAAACATCTTTTAATTGTGTTTTAGTGCAATATCATTCTGTTTTTAGAAGTCAACTTGAATTATTTTCAAAAACAAATTGTTCAGCCATTTATTTAATTTGTAAAATGTTAATTGAATGTGTGTTTTTTCTATTTTCTAGCAATATGTACTTCTATTTCCTCTGAGTAAAAGTTTAAACTACTTTTTCCGGTGCAGGAACTGGCTAAGAATATCAATACAGCGTTCTCTGAAAAACAGCTACCTTCGTGAAGGGCGACTACTGCAAAGGCTATAGTCCGCTTGTGCGAACTGCTGGACATGCGTCAATTTTTTGCAATTTTCAATTTAATATAATTCAAAAATGATTTTATTATTATTTAATTTAGTTCAAATAGGAAATGTACTTAAATTTAAATTAAATGACATGGCTTAAAGCCGTCTGCCAAAAGCTGAGAGTCCTTCTTCATCTTGTTAAAAATCGTTTAGGTGAGTTTAGAAGGACATTGTACACATATTACAGTGATGAGAAGCTTCTTAAAAATGTGTTGTTCCTTTATATTTTGTTACAACCGTTTTTGAACGTAATTAAACGACGTTGGTCGCGGTTAGTACGTAGATGGAGGACCGTTTGAGAACAACCACCAGTCCAATCCACAGTGTTAAGGTAGATAATACATACGTGGTATCACAATGGACCTAAATTGGTCTAAGTGTGTCTGCTTTTGCCGACAGCCACCTGAACCTAACCTAACCTTCTTTTTAATTCTAAGTTATTGAACTTTGGTTTCACTCGGAGTTAACTCAACCCTGACAAACTAGCCCTATACGACATAAAAGGGGTAAGCAAAGAATGATAAGTTATTTTCCACTCACATTAAATTTGTGATGATGTATTTGTTTGCAATCATTCTCGGATCTTTGCCAGACGCTTGCGAAAAGAGGTCCCGGAGCTGTCTGTTGGTTCAGTAATCCAAGCAGAGCAAACGCTCTGGCATTTAAATTTTTTTTCAGTTGACCGTCACCAGCAGCGTTATATACAAGGCGTTTCTGCACCCATCGAATTGTATGTATACTCCTTGTCCTATTCTCGTAATTGTTTTTAGGACAATTTTTCGCCAAGTGGCCAATTTCATTACTTCCTTCTTACGCGGGCAGTTATCGTAGCATGATTCTTGGCCCCCCCAGAGGGTTTGAAGGAAGTCATACATCATCATCATCGAATTACCTTTTTTTTTTATAATTCGCTTTCGCTAAAGTGGCTTTTTTTCTGTATATGTACAGTACCCTTATAGTGTTGAACACAGCGCATGCATTTTTTGTTGAACAGTAAGCAGCACCTAGCATTCTAACGGTGACGTGAAATAAAACCAAACGAAATAAGGCCGAATTCCCAAAATTTGGCTTTATTTCGTTTTCCAAAGTGAAATTAAACCAAATTTTTAGTTTGGCTTTATTTCGTTACTGAAAACGAAACAACACCAATTTGGCATTATTTCGTTTACATTATTTAACAAAACTGTGACCTCAAATTCGGAAAGTATTGAACATTTTCTTTACGAAGTTGTATTGTTCATGAAAAGCTATGCTGAGAATTTTGTCACTTTCACTGTCACTGTATTATGTCACTTTCACAAAGCGTCATAAGGCCAAATCCGGAAAGTGACATAAAGCCAAATTTTCGAAACCGTACCTCGCACCTACTCCAAATCAAACAGTGAACCCAAGCAGGGGGGTTGCAGGGGGGCAGCATGCCCCCCCCCCCCCCATATGCATTGTACTGTTTATGCAATCTACTTGCGATTTCGCAACTAATCCCATAAACAGTGCAATGCATATGGGGGGGCATGCTGCCCCCCTGCCTTGTGACGCTTTTCCAATGTGTCATAATACCAAATGCTAAAATTTGGCCTTATGTCACTTTCACAATGCGACATAAGGCCAAATTTCAAAATTTGAGCTTATGACGCTTGGGTTATGTCACGGTTTTACCGTTAAGTTTCATAACATAATTGAAAGCAAACAAATCGATAATAGTTGCACATTTGCGCACAACAAAGTGGTTTTGTCTTATTTCCATTAGTTTTTTGGTATTATTTCGTTTTGCATGACGAAATAAAGCCAAATTGGCTCTATTTCGCTTTCGAAAGCAAAATGATGCCAAATTTGGAATTTGGCCTTATTTCGTTTGGCTTTATTTCACGTCACCCATTCTAGCAATGTAGTATTGTATTGCATGATTTAGGTGTTACTTACTATTCGAAAGAATAGGAGGATAGGAAACAAGTTTTGGTGCTTAGTATTTTTTTGTCCACGGGTGGCGCCTAAATTGCTTAGGGAGATCTCTATTTATGTGAATTGAATTAAAAACCATGGCCCTGGACGGGATTCGAACGCACGACCTGCCAATCAGTTAGTGAATACACTACCATCGCACCAGTGCTACCCGCAATTGAGGTGATGGTAGTGAGGACGCCGATCCTCTTCTCAGTACAGATACTGGCTGCTGCGGTCAGTGTCCAGTGCAATCGAACCTCCCACTTCTCACCATTACCTATTCAGCGGGAGGAGAGCAGATTGGGCTGAATGTAACAATCAAAGCCCAAAGCCTCTTGTAAAACCTTTGAAAAGGAGCGCAGAGTAAGATACCTAATACAATTAAACCTCGAATCGCTCTCTTTTTTCTGGCAGGAGAGCGGATTGTGGTCACGGAGGCAATCAAACCCAAACCCACTACCTCAAAGTCAAACTAATTGATCATAGTCTCCATGCAGTCGTTGATTTCCTGAGGCTAATGCTCGCCGGTAACCAATTCAAATAGCAAAGAAGGCCTGTCTTAAAGTCAACTGAGGAAGTTATCACTCCTAGGCAATTGTAACATTCAGGTGAGCCCAGTGAAACATTTAACATCTTGAAACTCTCTTACTAGTGCAAATCCGTGGGTTGACACGACTGGAGATCACCGGTGTCTTAAAATAACTATCAAACAGGAGTCAATAATAGGAGCATGAAGGTGGCGAAATAGTAAAAAAAGAGGCACACAATAATACCAGCATTTGATAGGACTCGAATCGAGAGACTTGCCGATGTTCATTGAGATCCAATCAAGCCCACAGTCAGACTAGTAGGGATGCAGTGCAATGGTAGGCTTTTGGTCCCTTAAATTCTAATCGTAACTTCGCCGACAAGTGAGATAGAGAAGATATTTCCATAGGAAGACTGCCCTCACCTATCATTAGCGTCAATTAGGAGCTTGGGGAAACTTGTAAAACATCTTTTGATTGGATTGAATGGTTGAATGAACAACTTGTGCTTTTTACGACTTGCCACAGCCGATCATCAGACTCTATTTTATTCATTGTTCTCGAAAAACCTTTAATCCTAATAAAGAGGATTTCTGCCTGGTGGTACAATGGAACGTTACCGAGTCTGAGTGCTCTAGGATTTTGATTTCCTTTAAAAAAAAAAGCTCTGTCTGAATAGTGTTTGATTACTTACCGATTTTAACGCACAGACCAACATTTTTCTAGGCATCTCCACGTGAACAATTTATTTCTCCATATTGTTCAATAGAATTCGTTAGACTGAATCACAAGGGAGAAATTGCGGGAGACTTAACACGGGTCATGCATTTGTTTTTTTTGTGTCGTAACACAAATTTGCCTGAGGTCACACTGGGTATTTGATTTCCAGACAGCCTCACACATTTAAAAAGCAATAAAGGGGTTATATCTGTGCATAAAATGATTCCAAAATTAGACTAGATCTGCGTTCCCTAGAATTCTGTACTTCAAAGTCTGTCGAAAATATTTACCTCCATCAGCACTCGTATCTAGGTCTCGACATAAAACTAGAGTCAATCTATCACCGGGTTATCGTTTAATTAATTCCGTCCATTCAGCTATTCAACGGAAGTTGCCACACAAACAAAAGTTAACAAGTGAAAATCTGCGGGAAAACCCGCTATGACACAATATCCAACTGCACTTCCATCTTCCATCGACGACAAACTGATTGCATTTGCATTACTCTACCCCGAGCGCTTGGAAATATTAAGGAGGTGCATCGCGCCGCCGCTTCAAGCTATACGTGCGTGCATTCGTCTATCTACATCTTTCCATTAAATCAATCACACACCCAACTGTTGGCTTCTTTTTCTACTGTTTTGTACGCTTTTCTTATTTAGGCGAACAGGTCTTGTAAGTTGTGAGTCGATCAAGCATGCACGATCCCCAACAAAAACCAAATACGAATCCCAAAGATAGACAGCAACAGCACCAAAAAAAAGGTTGATATCTGTACATCTATATTCTATAATTCTATATATTCTATAGGCGTTAAGCGTGTACGCAAACCTTGTGTGTATAGTGTACACTGTACGCGGCAAAGATACGCTCACAACTAAGCGTTGGCGTCGATGTTCACTGAATTTCATTCAACAGTCTTTGCGCGGTTCTCTGCTTAACTCAGTCCATTTTCGAACTCTCAATGGAGACGAACGTTTCGTTAACGTACCCCAACGTCGACGCAATGTACTAATTAACCGACTAAAATTAGTTTCACTTCGAGTATCTCAGACGCCTGAGCAAGCGAGCGATGTTCAAACTAAGATTTATTTCTTCAATTTTTCGCGCATAGATTTTTAAAGTTAAATAAAAAAATAATTCAAATGTAGTTTGTGTGATAAAAAACAAGAAATAAATAAAAATAAAAGTATCTGCAACGAATTAGTTTCCCAAGTTATTACAAAAATGATTCTTGCTAAATAAAAAAACCCATCGAAACGAGTTATAGTTTTTTAAATAAAAATACATAATAAATTCCAAATAGAAAGGTGAATAAAAAAACTTTGTGTATTTTATGCTATCCTGTGCGAAACCTCATCACACTATCTTCAGTGAAAAAGACATAAAATTCTATAAAAATAAAATAGCAGCTTTATTTGAATTAAGATTATCGTCTGGTGTATTTATTTTTAAACTAACAAATTCCTAAAATTCGTATTTTTATTCTAAAATCTTCAATAAATAAAAAAAGATAAATTATACTTTTTCTCGTCGTATAGTGTTATTTCACTTCGGGGCATATGTATGTGTTACACACACGGGTGTTGAGAGAAGAGTATTATATCATTCTTTGTGTCGAAATATTATTAAGTGATTGTTTACCTACAGTTTGTAGATATCAACTGATATTTATGGCTTTCTAGTAGATATTGAGTTTATGTGCGCGCACTTGACCGGTCTTTCTTATAACTTTGTCATTGAATCGAAATGCTGTTTGTTTACAAATTAAAGTGCTAACACCCTTTATGTATGAAGTGATTGAACTATGGGTTACACTTGAAGGTGGACGGTTTTTTTGGTTGTGTGTTTCGTGAATGTTCTTTTGAGTAAAGAGGTTTTTTTTTTGTAATGAAAATGCCAAAGACTTAGCTTGACACAGTTTCTAAATGTATTTTTCAACATCCGTCGACGTCGACAAAGAGTCTGTTTACAATCGAAATATACATCGAAAAACATTTTTGATTTTTCTTCAGAAATGTGGCAAAGTGACAAAATAATTTTGAATCGCAGCGATCATTTGTTGGCAGCACTTAAACTGTGGAGCTTATTTATGGTTCTTTAGGTATTTAATGAAGGGTAAAAGTAAATGTGCTCCGAATATTAGTGTTGGGAGAACCTATCATTGTTTTATCTATTCTTTAAACGAAGGTTGTTTTTGTAAAGTTTCAGGTACTAATTCCACTTTTCGAGGACATCTGAAAAATTGTATTTATTATCTGTTCTTTAAAGGAAGATTGCTTTTGTAAAGTTTGAGGTTCTAATTCCAATTTTCGAGGACATCTGACGAATTGTATTAAAGTACAATATTTTTTTTTTAATATTTTTTTTTTACCTCCGGGGGCTTTGTTAGTTTGGATTTATATACATAATTGGGAGCTGCTGCAGGTTCCGTGAAGAGTCTCTGCATCAAACCCTTGCCGTCTTGGAGCTGGTCGCTTGGAATCGAAGATTCTTTTGGCTGTATCAGTATTGTCCATTCGCTCGATGTGGCCAGGTCAATGCAATCGACTTATTTTGTTGTTCGAATGCCTCTTTTCGTTCGAATAAAAGCGGTTTTCTTCGAATAAACTTTATATTCGATCGAATCTCAAAATACAAATTCTACTGATTCGCCAAATGTTCCACAGAATTTGAACGTCAAAATAAGCATACATATCTCGGTACAGCTCATAGAGTTCGCGGTTTTATCTTCTCTTCCATTCGCCCTCCCCGCACACAGGACGAACTACCCGACGAAGTGTTTCTCTTTCAAAGAAACGACATCTCGTTTTTTTTAGTCCCTCGCTTTTTTAAATGAAGCGCTGCGCTCTAAATTAAAAAATAAACTATGGAGAGATCTTCGACCAACGATCTGGAAGTAGTGCCCTGACCCTGTGAGGTTCTTTCTGGTTAAGTAAAATATATTCAATTAAAAACGCAGTTATGCATTGGAATACTGACCAAGGGGTCTCAAGTTCAAATCACGACGGGCCCAGTAACACCTACAGAGTTTTTTTTCCACTGCCCCTTCTTTTACAAAAGTCTGACAAACATCAAAGAGTATCAATTGTCATGAGAAGCTGCTCAAATTTTGCGTTTGTAGTCGGCGTATACCTAGGCCCATTCTCTTGGTGTGAAAAAAACTTCGTGCACACATATGGTAGGAGAAACTAGGTTTCAGGCCCTGTATGGGCTGTTAATGTTTTCTTGAAAAACGCAGGGTTTTGAAAAGCGGATCTATCATAGATCGGCATTTTGAATAAACGGGATCTTAGAGGGCAGGATCTTAAAAACAGTATTTTAGAAGGAAGGAAGTGCAAGGCAATCCGAATCCCAATTATTTTAAAATTTCTCAGGATCGAATAACTCACGTGACCATCATTTGACAAGTGATACACGATAGCGGATGAACAAGTAGGGAAGTCGCCGTTGTCTGGCAAATTAAAAGAGCTCGTTTTTAAACTTCTTGGGGATTTAGCAAAGCGGAATTCTAATACGCTCCTCCTCTCCATTCCTGATAATTGCCAGCAAAGCTGTTTAGGTAAATGTTTGATAAAGCATGCATTTTGCGATTCGAGTCAGGAATTTTTTAAACCGAAGTAGCAGCGCTTTTCTAGAATGAATTCTACGTTGAATCTTTATTATGGTGACATTGGTAAATGAACTCTTTATCTATCTCGAAGTTGTCGCTGTCAAAAGTGACCTTTAAGCCTAGGAGGCAATGGTAGTTTATTGTTCATGGTATTGTCCTCATTTATTTCAACACTAAAACATTTCTCCTGATCTCCAATAGAACTTTTCACCAAGCTATCTCTTTCTGAAGTGCCGAATCCCTTTCTTAAACGTCAAAAGCAAATTGAATGATAAAATTGCAGAAATATGCGCAAATCGTATGGAATAATCATTGTTATTGTTAATGAAGTGAATATTTAAGTGAAAACATCAGCTATTAAACACTTTATAGCGAACAAACGTGAGAAAGTATGTTAAAGTAAAAAAGCAATAAAAACAGTGAACATAATCACTGAAAATTGAAAAATGTGTGTGAATGAATAAAAAGTAAAAATGTACGTTTAGAAAACTTTTCAACTTATTAGCTTCCAAACAAAAATATTTTTTTGCCACAACGCGATTGTCACGGTTTCACTTTTATTTGGATTATTGGATACTCTTAGTTCTGGAAATTTGTTTTTGTTATAATTCGCTTTAATATAAACTTATTACAAGTTATTCGCAACAAAAACATTTTTTGCCACAACTACGCGATCTCACTTTTTCAGTTTTATTTTTTGTACACAGTCACATTATAATGTTAACTTTTTAATATTCCAAAGGAGTATCCATCCTTCTTAGTTCCAGAACTTTTTTTTTGTTAAAATTGGCTTTGTTATAAACTTTTTAGGAAATATCCGCGAAGAACGTATTTCCCGCCATGCAAATTCGCCATTGTTTTCCTTCATTTCATTCAGCTGTTTTTTTTTTTTTTGTGATTCATTTGACACTGACGTTGTCGTGAGGAGGTCTATCGCCGTAAAAGCTTCCATCATCGCACGTGTACCCCGGTTCCTGGACGGATTTGTTGAAGATATGCCTTTTTGATTGGGCATTTAAAGCAAATAGGCAAGTCATTGGGCATGCTTTCTTCCACCCATACTTGGTTGACGATTTGGTACGTGCGGCGCATTATCACCTCTATCTCTGAAAAAGCTCCGCTTGTAAACCATCAAACCACTTTTACCTGATAAGGGTTCCCTAGGTATATTAATCGCCACATTCAAATTTCTGTGCAAGCTATGCGCAATCGAGAGGGCAAGTAGTAAAACATGTCTGGCGACTATACGTAGCTGTAGCTGGCCAAGGCTGGACCTACGACGCTCTAAGCATCTAATCTCACTAAACCGTTATGTATCAAAGCTTGGCGTTTATTCAAACGACTTCTACAGAAGCTGCATTGACGAGGAGGATTAGGAGACTTCAATTCACCTTCTTTGTACATCTCCTGCTCGCTCCCATAAAATAAGTCTCTATCTAAGATGATCTAAGTGACTTGGCTAACACTGGCTTTGGAAGTCTATCGCGTTTTATAAGAAGCTCCAACTGGTTTAACTGGTCTAAGTGTGTTGGGTAAAAGCTGACAATCACTTCAAACTAAAATAACCATCAGAGGTCGCTGTCTTGCTGTTCTTACGCTCTCTGTCATGAACTTATATTTCAAAGGCAGACAACTGGACATTTTTCTTTGATCTTTCTTCTACCTCTACGGCTTATGTATCACCCAAAATCTGTGGATGTTATAGTTCTTTAAGCAGAGTATGTTTTGTCACTTTCTTTTTCATCTCGCATTGATACATTAATTCAGGTCCATTGCGTTTGTCACCACAACGGACCTTATATTGATCTAGGTGTATCGGCTCCTGCTGCATTTGTTAAACCCGAGTGCTGTATGTTTTCCTATTCTCTCCGAAGTTGAGTATACCTCTTTTAGCAAGTATTTTGAGACCTGGAGTTCAATCTATCGAATTTTCAAAAATCTCAGAAGTTCAGATCTTTTCGTTCCAGCGTTTCTAGAACATTCGCAGACTTCGACATGTATTGCAATTATAACTTGTTTGGAGTGCTTGGTAAGACACGAAATTAGCACAAATGTATATCGCACTAGTCAATTTTGTTTGTGAATTTCGACAATCATTCGTGGTCGCAACTGATTTCCTTTGCCGATTACTTATGGAGTTCTTGCCACATCGGAACCAGCATCTGCACGAGGCTCGTTATCTTGAATTGTGTACATACAAATGAAATTCAATTTCCTGATTATTTGAATTTAGTTTATTTCCAGATTAATTTTTAATCTGCAGTTTAGCTGATTAAAATTTGTATCGTAAATCACGGGATTTAGAGAAGATTGAGTGCTGATTAATTCTATATACAATGTGGCGCAAAAGTTGTCAGGTGGCGCAAAAGTTGTCACCCGATGTTCTTTCGCTGTAATTTTTTTTATGAATGAAAAATTTTGGTTCTGCTTTTGGATTATGTTAATTGGTGTCTTAAGTTTTTTCTGTATAGTTAACTTCACAAATGTCAAAGTAGAATTTACATTTGCCGCCATTTGCAAAAATTATAGCTTCTTCCGATAGAATGATGACTTTTGGGCCACCTTGTACATGTATAATAATAATTATTAATCTGTAGAAATGAAGTATAAGAGTAAGCCTGATATATAGCGGTGACGCCACTAAAACGGTGATGCCATCTTTACGTGGTTTAATTTGATTAAAATAACCTAATTGCAATTTTGCCGGTTTAAAATGAGAATCGGTCTTCTTACCGACGCGTACAGCCAATACATTATATGCGGTTGCAGACCCCATGATGAGCCTACTACCCCTTTGCAGGTGTTTAAGGCAACCATGACTTTCTTGGTACGTTCGTTAACATTTCCTTTCCAGTTAAGCTTTTGGTCGAACTTTAGTCCTAGATAATTAGCACTGTTGGAAAGTTCAAGAGTGGATCCTTAGTGGGGAGCAGGAAGCATGGAATTTTGTTTTTCCCAGCAAAAAAGACCAACTCAGTCTTCGTCGGATTGACATTGAGACCGCAGGTTCTTGTCCAGCTTAATAGCTTATTGAGAGTAAATTGAAGGACATCGGCAAATCGTCCGGGTATATGCTACAACCCTGCGGCCGGTGTTCTCTATTTTCGCAAGTATTTCATCGAGAATAAGGTTCCAGAGTAAAGGGGAAATAACTCCTATTTGGGGGATTCCCCTCTGTGCTTGTCTCTTGATAGTGAAGCATTTATCACACTGGTTTTAAGTATCTGTTCTACAAGAGAGCAGACTGATTCGTAGATGTTGACCCTTCGAAGGGCATGGATAATCGAATTTGTTTTAACTTTGTTGAAGGGTCCCTCTATATCAAGGAAGAGCACCAGGATAAATTCCTTTATGCAGAGAGATTTTTCGATGGGATAAATTAACGAGCGGAGCACTGTCTCAACTGATTTGCCTTTTTGATATGCGTGTTGTGACTTGGATAACACGCGTTACTATCCACTGATTCCTTGATCAAGCAATCTAGGATTCTCTCGAGAGTTTTCAGTAGGAAAGACGTCAGGCTGGTTGTCCTTAGATCTTTGTGGGTTGTGTGTGAGGTCTTGACGGCCTTAGGTTTGAATACCACTCTCATCTCGGACCAGGTGTCAGGTATGGTTCCCATTGACTGGAAGCCTTTCAGAATGTACGACAGGTTCTGTCGTATTGTTCCGAATGCCATCTCTAGCTGAGCGCAAAAATCCCATCTGGTCCAGGTGAATTGTATGGTTTAAAACTGTCGACCCTTCGAAGATTTCTCGTCACTGACAAGGGCAGGCATTACGGGTTCCATTTATTAATCTCCAATTAAGTGGTCGTCTATTTAATTGGTATAATGTAAATGATTTCTCTAGAAAAGGAGGCAAATCGTTTTGTGTTTGCGATAGGAGATCGATTCCAGGGCTCATTCTACTCTCGCCTCAAGAAGGTGTAAATTTGGGTCGTGTTTTTCCTATTTAAGGTGATGAATAGGGAAAACACGACTCAAATTTATACATTCAAGTCAATTGATGTGAATTATTAATTTAGTGATTAGCTTTGCAATGTTGATTCGTTTGTCGTAATAAAATGCCCAAATCATTTAAATTGAGAGTTTAATTTTTAATTGTTAAACCAGGCAGACTTAATATGTGTTCTAACAAACACGTCGGATAGTATACATTGGCTCTGATCAAAGTCTCATAAAATGTAATTCCATTTCATTACTCATCCCTCCAGCGGATGCAGCAAGTAATATCCTTCTTTCTGCCAATCACGGACATATTACACAACCTCCACACTGTACTGTCTCGTATATACGTTGAGAAAGCAAAACAAAACAAATTTACATAGGTACTTAACCTCTTTCTCTACCACAATCAGGCAAACGAGTATGATTGTTTCTTATTGCTTTTAAAACGAAATTCAAAACATACTCGTCCACATCTTGTTCGCTGACGCCTCTTTCTTTGCTGTCAGTCGTGCTGCCAGGGCCGCCAACATACATTGAACATCCTCCACATGGCATTGTATCGTGTCGTCGTAACGAGCTAATCGAACGTTAAACTCACGCATATTAAAAATTGAAGAGATATCGCGCTTATAGTATCAAATGAAATACTACAATGTCATTTGCGTACTGCTTAAATCCGGTCTTCATCCGTTTGTCTGTCCGCAAAACTTAAGTGTGTTTCCGTTCCGCCAGAATCAGTGTTTTTATAGGTGGGCAAAGGTTCGAATCCCCTTCTCCCCTGCGTTCCAAAATTATCGTTGATTTTCTCAAGAAAAACTGAAAGAAGGAAAACCCCATCAGACCCACGCACAATCGCGTGTTTACATGTAAACTTCTCTTGCGAAATACTATCCAGCAACCAGGTCTACACATTAAACAGTTGGGTGGGTAGATGAGATTGCATCTATCTGTCGGTTGTCGTTTGTTGAATGTTGCAGCTCACCAAACTAGTTTTCTACAATTTATTCTGCGTGCTCTTTGGCTAGAACTTCAAAGTTTTTTATTGCTCACATTAGAGCCTTCTTGAACTCTAGTTTGAACGAAAAAGAGGTTCTAACCATAATTGGTAAGACCAGGGCTATGACATGGCACATTACCGGCTTTTTCTTATTATTTGCTAGTTGCTACGCAAATCTCCAATTCACTTTTCGTCGTAATTTTTTGGTCATGTATTTGAAGACTGGTTTTATGGGTAAATTATCTGGGACAGTATAACACAAAGAATGAGTATAGTCTTTCTCCGATACTTCTCCGAAGTGTGGTAAAGTAAATTTCGTTTTGTTTCTTGCAATTTCTTTTACTAATGTGAATTAAATATTTTTGTTTCATAAAAAAAAGGAAATCGAAAAAAAAGAGGAAGAGGATAAATCAAGTGAAAATACAAATTATTATTTTAAAAGAAAGTGATTTAATTTTGATTGCGAAATATTGTGAAATTCAAAGTAAAATTCCAAATTTGAAAATAAAATTGTTATCCTCGCTGCGATTAAAGTAATCGATTTAAATCATCGAACTTGTTTTAAATAATTACGTTCATTTGCGAATACCATCAGATCTACGAAGAAGTCCTAAAATGGTTGTTACATCAGCAAGGAATCCTATGCCGCCGACGAGATCTTCGCGGTTGATTTTTCCCAGAAGTCATCAGGTAATGAGTTTTTTATTTTTAAATTTTTGATATATTTTGAAATGTTTTGCAAATGTCAAAATATTTTATGGTTTTTGCAACAAAAACAAAAACAAGCGTCGGCTCTACAAATATTTATTCAACTATGTATATAAAAAAAACCAATCTCCAATATTATTAGCTCATTTTCTAATGCCAGAGAATATGTTTTAAAATGTGGATTAAAACGACAAACACTTTCTCGAAAATATAAACTATTTATTCTTCTTTTTTGTTTATTGACGAGGTTATGATGTGACCAATATTGATCATGTCATAACCTTCCCAAGTCATTACATCCCTACTGGTCTGCCTGTAGTGCTTGCCGGTTGCTCCTCAAAAAGTATCGACAATAGACATGTGCCAACCAAAGATTAAAACGAGTCGGGCTGATCTTACAAAGATCGAGTACCTGTTCGAAAAAAGGGAGTTCAAACCACAGAGTCCACGCCCTACGGCATACTCCAGGGTTGTGAGTATGGCGTAGATTTACTGCACCTGCAGTAGATCTACTGCTTTTTTTCGAAAATTAAACCTACTGCCTTTAACTAAAATCTACTGCACTTTTGGTCTTAAGAAAGAAAATCATGCAATATGTAAATGTAATCCAAAAAATATTTGTTTAATTCTATCACTTCCTGATGAAATCCAACCTTTAAATATAATGTTCATACGGGATACGGCTTTCGGCTATTGGCTATATTTTGATGACAAGTGACCAGAGTACACATATCCATACAATGACTAGGGACACTGTTTCCATATTTATGCATTTCCTACTACTACAAAGCAAAATGCAGAAAAAAGCCTACAATATGTGGAAGCAGGTCAAAAGGACGAGTTTTAACCCTTATGGAACGACCGCTGTGGAAAAAACGGTACAAAATATATATTTTGGCTATACACCTACATGCGGCGTGCTTCGAAAGACGTTAAGGGAGTTAAAGGCGTATCAACTTGATCCTCGTTGTGTGTATCTTTTCACTTCATGCAGTGCTACCTGCTTTGCTTTTTTTTAAAATGGTTTATGGCTGGTCTTTGCCATTATTTTTTTACTAATTACACCTAATTATGAACCTCTTCCTACAATTACCCTTCAGTCAAAAATATAAAAATAAATATATCTTCTTTGCTTTGCTTTCGCTAAAAATAATGCAATCCGGTGTTCGGTAACAATAAAAATGATTTGACTCATTATTTGCTAGATTTTATGGTGGTTGGTCACTCTGATTTTGCAATAAGGTTGGGTAGGCGGTGCTTTCGTCTTTTCATAATGTATTTTCAAAGGCGTATTGACTTGAAGAATTATTAGATAATAGAAAAAAAATTATGACTGATATGAATTTTTGTTTTTTTCTGTTTATACCCTATTCTAGGGGTATATGAATTTTGACGCATAGTTTGTAACATACCTTAATATTGCCCGTAGACCCCTAAAAGTTACTATATTTATGATCAGCATCGATAGTAATGTCGATCTAGCTATGTCCGTCCGTCCGTCGGCAAAAATTAGGCCTTTAAACTGGACCTAGAGAGCTGAAATTTTAACCATATACTCTCTAGGGTCCCGAAATAATCAAGTTTACGAATTTTTGAAATCCGCCCACAGACACGCCCACAAACTCAAAAAAACAAAATTTTGGAAAAAATCGAATTTTGAGCTAGAAAGCTGAAATTTTTTATATATGATCTATGACTCCTAAAACTGCTCGGGATAAAATTTTTTCAAAATAAATAAAACAATTTTTTTGAAAATCCAAAGTTTGAGCTAGGGAGCTGAAATTTATAATATATACTCTCTATGGGCCCTTTGTGCTCATGTGTAAATATTTTCAAAATCCGCCCACTGGCACGCCCACAATTAATTTTTTTTTTTGAAAATTCAAAGTGAGCTAGGGAGCTGAAATTTATAATATATACTCTCTAGGGGCCCTTTATGCTCATGTGTTAATTTTTTTTTAATCCGCCTACTGACACGCCCACA
The DNA here is from genome assembly GCA_949715645.1 of Portevinia maculata. NCBI lineage: Eukaryota > Metazoa > Arthropoda > Insecta > Diptera > Syrphidae > Portevinia > Portevinia maculata. The sequence continues at coordinate 70,224,475 of OX454527.1, forward strand.
ATTAAATAAAACAATTTTATTGAAACACCCAAGTTTGAGCTAGGGAGCGTTTTTTTGATAAAATCCTTTAAATGTTATATAACAAAATATGTAGAGCGTTCTTAACAATTCAACCATACTTAGACTTTTGTCACGCCCACTTATGAGCGATAGGAATAAGAATAGGGTATCCAACAGTTCGCCCAAGCGGAATGTAGCCCGTCCCTATGTTTTTGTTATGTCTTAAAGAAAAATTAATGTTTATTTTATGTTTTTAAATTATTTATGTGTATTATGTAATGTCTACTGCGTTTTGTTTTCAAATCCACTTCGGACATTTTTTCACAAAGTCCCATTACTCATGGGTAGTTTCTGTTTGAGAGTTTGATGAATCGTGAATCAAACTAATCAAATCATAAATCGAAAGAGCTCAAATGAGTATAAATGCTTACTCGTTTGAGTATAATGAATTGCACACAGCTCAAAAAAATGAATCGTTTAAAAGCATTTGAGTTGTCTCATTTGTATACCCTATTCTAAGGGTATATTAATGTTGACGCATAGTTTGTAACATACCTTAATATTGGCCGTAGACCCCTAAAAGTTACTATATTTATGATCAGCATCGATAGTACATAATGTCGATCTAGCCATGTCCGCCCGTCTGTCGGTAAAAATTAGGCATTTAAACTGGGCCTAGAGAGCTGAAATTTTAACCATATACTCTCTAGGGTCCCGAAGTAATCAAGTTTACGAATTTTTGAAATCCGCCCACAAACTAAAAAAAAACAAATTTTTCGAAAAAATCGAATTTTGAGCTAGAATTCTGAAATTTTGTATATGTGATCTATGACTCCCAAAACTGCTCGGGAGATACAATTTTTAAAATCCGCCCACAATTAAATAAAAACAATTTTATTGAAAAGTCAAAGTTTGAGCTAGGGAGCTGAAATTTATAATATATACTTCCTATGGACCCTTTATGCTCATGTGTAAATATTTTCAAAATCCGCCTGCTAACACGCCCACAATTTAAAATTATTTTTTTTGAAAATCCAAAGTTTGAGCTAGGGAGCTGAAATTAATGACATACACTCTCTACAAAAGCTTCGTTTTTTTCGATAAAATCCTTTAAATGTTATATAACAAAATATGTAGAGCGTTCTTAACAATTCAACCATACTTAGACTTTTGTCACGCCCACTTATGAGGGATAGGAATAAGAATAGGGTATCCAACAGTGCCCAAGCGGACTGTAGCCCGTCCCTATGTTTTTATATATAATTTACGCGTGCAAAAGGGATTTTAAGCACCCTTATAATGTACATAATTACACAGCATGGGCATTAAGGACAAAGAGGAAAAAGGAAGGACAAGAAACCGATGTACGTTGGTTTTGAATGTTTGTAAATCGTAATTTGTAGGAAAAACAGAGCGTGATTCGTGTTGTACGGCTAAGGAACGATTCTCGGTATTTGGCCGTACGTGCGAAAGTAAGCTTAAGAAAGAACTGATGCGCATTCCTGGCATGGCGATTATTGCGGTTGAATGGACCGTTAATGCCTAATATTTATTTATTTTATTTTTATATTCGTGCAGTTATTTTATGTTTAAATTTTACTATATTTGCATTTTGTGTCTTTTTAATTAATAAACTTATAAAACTTAACATATTTCAAAGTGAGTAGTACACAGCTGTAAGAAACACATTTGAAGTTGATGAATTTATAACATTTCAATTGTAGAAATACGAAAGAAACCCAAAACAGAAAAAATTGGCTTCAGTATACGTGACCAAAAGTTTGGGGACCTCTGGCCTAACTAAACAGATAAGATAAGATAAGATAAAACCACTAAGACAGTCAGTGCTGAATCATTACGATTTTTCATGTCAAAATGTTTTGCTCATCATCGTAGACAACAAATTTAAATTAATTAAACATCACCTTCCGGCCTGGCATTTGGCAGCACTTCTTTACGGTAATAATCTTTTATTTTAACAAATGCTGTTCTTTTTTTTTGTTTAAACAATTAGTCGTATTAAATTACTAACACACTTTTCCATCGAACCAACTAAGCTAACTGTGATTCTAAGCAAAAGAAAACCTACCACTTGTGTACTCATATGCTTGTGATACCGTTATTGGTAGAAAACAAATACCTTCGTCATAGGGGGGTTATTAGCTAAGTGTTTGCTTAGATAAGTCGGAGTCGTATCGTACTTATGTACATATTCATTTCATTCCATTTTATTGGATTGTACACTTGATTTGAGTTGATTTTTTGTCAGCAGGAGAAGAGGTATTTGTTATAATCATTTTCCAAATGGCGGCAATAGCCATTTTTCATCCTGTTCTTGGGGTTTTATAATTTTGACTCATAGTTTGTAACATGCCTTAATATTGCTTATACCCCTTGTTACTATATTCGTGGTCAGCATCGATAGTTATTTTAATCTAGCCATGTCTGTCCGAGAGTTGAAATTTGGAATAAATACTCTCCGGCGTCCCGAAATGCTTATGTTGTGTAATGATTTTTTAAATCCGCCCACTGAAACGGTCAGTATTTAAAAAAAACCTTTTATTGAAGAAATCATGGGAAATCCTATTCTTTGCAAGTATGTAGATCAAGTCGTTTTTGACAATTAATTTATACAAAGTTTTCTGCCGCTCAGAGACGGAGGAATGCCCAAGAAATCCATATGCCAAAGTACATTAACAATGCCCAAGGGCTGCTTCTTGCGGATGACGAAAAAATATAACACATGTGTCATCAATATTGTGAAGGACTTCTAAATGAAGAATTTCCTCGGATATATTTTGGAAGAGCCGTTCCATACAATGAAGAAGTACACGACATTACTGAAAAGCAGTTGGGCCGAATAAGATACCCTCTGAGTTCCGGAAAAAGATGGGAGACATGGGGTCCAAAGAGCTCATGATCTCATCTCCAAACTGATGAGAGGCTGTCCAATGCCTAACCCGTGGAGGGAAAGTTTTCTTCTTCCTTTGTACAAAGGAAAATGCGATACCCGAAACTGTGACAATTGCCGTTCAATCAAGCTGATGTCCCACGCCATGAAGATCATTGATTGGGTATAAGATAGCCGAATGCAATCTGAAGACCAGTCCGGGTTTGTCGCAGGTAAATCAACCACCGATAAAATCCAAAGTATAAGGATCATGATGGAAAGAATTTGCATGTGGTGTTGGTTGATTTTGAAAAGGCCTTTGATAGACCAAGGGATCTGTTATGGGTGGCGCTAAGACTGCAAGGAGTTCCCGAAACCAACCTTCAGATGATCATGGACATGTATGAGGGAGTAAAAACAAGAGTAAGATGCCCGTTGGCGTCACCGAGGAGTTCGCAATCAAAGTCGGTATATACTAGGGAAGCGTCTTAAGTCCCTTGATATTTGTTACAATCCTTGATTATCTGCCTGAAGGAAAAGTGACGGATCGCAAAGTGCATCAGCTATTCTTTTCTAACGATGGAGCCATCATAATCATATAATATAATCGACGATCAAACGTCCCTGCAACGGGCACTTGATGTATGGGTGGAGGTCTTGGAGGGGAATGTGTATGACATTAGTCCGAAGAGTACTTGTACTGCCCGTTCTCTGATTCAATCCGACCTATTATATATGGAGGAGTGATTCCCCAGTGCGAAAAGTTCAAATATCTGTGATCTAGGATCAATAGCGAAGCAAGCTGTGATGACGACATTAAGCATCGCATAAGCGTAGGGTGGATGAAGTGGCGGGAAAACTTAGCCATCTTCTGTGATCGAAAAATGCCTCTAAGCTGATAGGCAAGCTCTACACCACAGCTGTGCGTCCGGCGCTCACATACGGTTCACAATGTTGGACGGCATACAAAAAGTAGGAGATCCAATTAACGGCAGCTGAGATGACCAGTAAGGTTGCAGTTAATGGGGAGGGTTATGACCCCTTTAATCCTGAGCATAGCCTCACCGCTATTAAATGAAACAGAAAAGGAGAAAGAAAGTTTTCTGCCATGCCCCATTTTTAGAGGCGATTTCTTACAAAAACGTTGTCTTTTCGATAAAATCCTTTAAAAACGTACTTAAAAGTTATGTACACCTAACAAAATATGTAGACCATATCCGTAACAATTCACTCATACTTAGATTTATGACACACCCACTTTATGGAGGGTAGGTTTAGGAATAGGGTATCCAACAGTTCGCCCAATTTGACTGTAGCCTTTCCTTATGTTTTTTATTCGATTAAATGAACATCCCCTCTTTTTGAATTGCTCCTTAAGTCTTTGACTTTTTATAAAATATATGAAATAGAATTTGGCAGTCAAATAAAATCCATGTATCTGGATGAAAATTATGAAAAGAACGAAAGCGCACAGTTTTAATTTTTTTCTTTTCAAGGTCATGGAAACGCTGATTAACCGTCAGCTCATGAAATATCTTGAATCCCGAAAACTTCTTAATGAACGGCAGTACGGTTTTCGTAGCAACAGGTCCACTGGTGATTTGATGACTTATCTAACCGAAAAGTGGAACCAATCTCTTTACCAAGGTGGTGAAAGTAAGATTGTTGCGCTTGATATTTCAAAGGCATTTGACAGAGTTTGGCACCAAGCTCTCTTCTCCAAAATGCGTGCATTTGGAATCGATGATATCTTTCTTCAATTGATTCGAAATTACCTTTCGGACCGTTCAATTCAAGTTGATTTGGACGGTTTCAAGCCTCCAACTCATCAAATAAATGCTGGTGTTCCCCAAGGCTCTGTTTTGTCTCCGACTCTCTTTCTCATTTTTATAAATGATCTCCTGTCTATTACCTCTAATCCAATCCACTCCTTTGCCGATGACAGTACCCTCAGCTTCTAATATTCGTTTTTTGGTCCACGCCCCTCATCTTTGGGTGTGCAACTGGAACGGCAACGTATGTTAAGCTCATTGAATTCCGATCTCGACATCATAAGTCGGTGGGAGGTAAATAATAGAGTGGAATTTAATGCTTCGAAAAAGCAATGCTGTCTTCTGTCATTAAGCGAAACCCTAACACCATGCCATTGTCCATGAACGGCACGTGCATCGTTGAAACCGAACGGCTTTCCATTCTCGGTATGTGTGTTAATGACAACTTTCGTTGGAATGACCACATATTCGATGTCGCCAAGAATGCTGCGAAATGCCTAGGCTTCCTTAAGCGCTGTAACAAATAGTTCACTAGCTCTGATCTGGCAACTATTTATAAGGCGTTTATCCGCCTAAAACTTGAGTAGAATGCGCATATCTGGTCTGCTGCACCAATTACTTATTTGGAGCTACTTATCAGGATTCAAAAACGCGCGATAAAACTCATTGGTGACTGTAACATCGCTCCATCGCTTGACTCTCTTAGTCATTGTCGCAATGTATCTTGTTTCTCGTTATTTTATCGATATTAAATGCGCATCAGTTTACCCTTAAGCCTGTATTCGGGCGTACAGTGAAATACAAGGAACTTTCCTTAGCCGAAGCAACTGCAGCTCTCCCTATCTTCTAACCCTAATTTTCTTTAAAAAAAATATATTATTTTGTTAAATTACTGCTAGATGTCAAATTGGAATATCAGCTGTGGAAGTGTTCGTTGATTTTTACTGTTCTCTTAGGCATTGGTCCTTTAAGCTCAGAGTCAAAAAAAAAGTTCGTAGTCAGGTAACGATAAATCTCTTAATGAATTAACCATACCATTCACCGGAAATACCTTTTTTAGAACAGAGAGCTCCCCGTCGCTTCTATATAAACGATCAAATTCAATGCCATCATTACTTATGCACTTTCGAAACAATTTGGTCCAAATATGTTGTAAAAATAACAACAAGAGAAGAGTCTTTCTTTTAAAGGTTATCCCAAAATTAACACAAGATTTAAAATGTGCTTCCATTTGTGTAGTAAAGTGTTGGCAACCCTTAAAAAAAGTAATTTGACAGCTGACAGTTTAAGTAACAACGTGTTTTTATTTTTGAACAATATTTCAAAAAAAAAAAACAGGGCATCATCGTCAACTTCCAGATCTACCGAAATCTTAATCATCGAATACTTACTGAAGACAGCTACTTTAATGTAAAGAATTCAGCATACAAAATAAGCATGGTATTCAAAGCGAGAATCGAAATCCTTAGCCTAAATTTCATCCCTCATAGAGTCGATCTTCAACAAATTTGTTATCTTTGCAACAGAAGAGAGTTAGACGATATTTACCATTTTATTGCAGTTTGCCCGATCCTACAAGAGATTCGACGACTGTATTTTCAAGAAATTTTTTTGTCCGCTAATTGTCTTTACGAAATATTAAATGGTGCTCGAGGTTGGACTACCCTGTATAGTTACTGCAAACATGCTCTAATATATCGTAATAGCTTTTGAAAAACCACGATTTATGCCTATTATTGCTTTTGTGTTTCAAATCACTCCAAAATTGTAACTCCTTTATGTTGCAAATCATTAAAATTGTTAAAACTCGCTTTACTCATCAATTTTTTATTTTTTTGTTTGTCTCCATTTTTCTTTGCTCTATAAAGAAAATTATTGTAACATTAATATTCACTTTTCGCTTTCTTTCTTACATCTCCTTTTTCTTTTTACTTTATTACTTTTGTTTTATAATGTCACTTCCGGCAGACGGCAACATAGCCATGTCCGTATTCTTAAGTAAAGTATAACTGGTACACTTTTTGTTATCAGTGATAAAATAAAGAAGAAATAATAATAATAATAATAATGAAAGTTTGGCAGCCACAGTTCGAAAAATTCGACGAAGTATATTTTCACCTTGATGGCTTTGTTAATCATCAAAATTGTCGCATTTGGGGTTCAAAGAACACGTGATTGTCGAAAAACAAATGCATCAACAATGTGTCACTGTGTGGGGCGGATTATTTGCTGGAGGGATTGGTCCATACTCGATACTCGATACTGCGACATTTTAACACACTAAGTTGGATGATATTGATGTGGACGACATGACATGTCATACATACAGCGCGTGAAACAATTCATTTACTGCATGCGACACTTCCTCGTCGTGTACTTTCTCGTATCAGTGATCAGAATCGGCCGCCTAGATCGTGTTATTTAACACAATTGGACTTTTGTTTATGGGGTTATTTAAAGCCAAAGGTCTATGCCAACAAGATCAATACTAATTAGTTGAACTATACCTGGGTGGTACGATTCGATTAGAGAATTCGCTTCACTCTGCTCCCTCTCCGCTGAGCAGACTAAATAGAGAAGTTTGAGCTTCAATTGTCTTAGCACGGTTGACAACAACCAAAATCAGCCAACGACAGCATTGAAATTGAACTTAGCATCCACCTTTCACTACACAACAGATAACATCATTGACTGCAAAAGCCAGTGTGCCACCTGCAGGTAACTCAAGGCCCCCCTCCACTTATCACCTAGGACCGAAATAATGGGGAAAGGGTACAAGAAGGCTTGTACCCGAAATTTACCGCCTCTTATCTATATATCTGTTTCATTATGCGAATCCTATCCAGTGACCAGTGACCCTTACCCTTATAAACAGTCACGAAAGCTTCAAATTTGCCATTCGGAACCGGTCTGTAACTCTGAGTCCCTTTAACTCGTGCCAAAAATATAACTACGCATACACGAATGTCTGGACTAGCCGGTCTTTAGCGCAAAATAGTAACACTTGTTAACGCATAGCTACGTTGATGGTGTCAAAACTTCTATTGTCAACTTCGGTCATGGGTGACAGCTTCGAGGACGCATCTCTTTTTTTGTGTGCATCAATCTATGAAAACAATTATCTCACAGTGGTACTCTGGGTACTGATTCGTAAAAGTACAACTTCAAGGTTAGACAGCATCCAAATAAAAACAAAAACATAATCAATTAGTGTTAAGTGGATTCGGATATTCGGAGGAAGCGAGAAGATACACCGTCTATGGGAAAGTGGGGGCATTCCAAACACAGGTGTTGCTATGATGTTTATATATTAAGCACCGTGAATTAAATTTAATTACTATAGATTTCCCTAAGCCTCAAGATTAAAATTCGAACCTCTTAAAAATGAGTCTATAAATTAAACCGGAAGTACTGGTTATTTTTTTTTGCTGGCGTGTCTTTAGAACATTTATAAACAACAATATTTTAATATTTTAATTGAGCGAATCTTATCGCTTCTTCTAAGCTTAAATGTGCTATTTTAAATTCTATTTAGTAAGAGCCATGATGTAATCGGGGCACCGGGGCACCGGTTGGCGGTATTTTTTTTTTTTTTTTTTTTTTTTTTTTTTTATTTTTTTTTTTATTTAAAAGGAAATCGAATTCCCAGAGCACTCAGACTCGATAACGGTCCATTGTACTACCAGGCAGAAATCCTCCTTTTGGTATAGAGGTATGTGAATGGGTGGCGTATGTTGTTGTTCCCCATGGGGATTGAACCTGCACCGCATGGGTAACAAGCCAACACACTAACCTCTACACCGTCGTCACCCTAGGTTGTCGGATTACTCCATATATTTAAATTGTGGCCAGGCCAGAAGTTCTTAATGCAGCATCATCGAGGCACAACGAACTAACATACTTGGAATCCTGAGAGGTTTTCCATATGTATATAAGTTCTACAAGTTTGGCGCCTGTCTGTCTCTAACTAGCTTCGCAGATAGTCTTAAGAAATTTTCTAAATTATCGAACTTCTACATTTCCAAAAAAAAAAAAGATTTAAATCAAAATTAAGCATCAGTGCGCAGTATTGAGTTGGAGTACTCCAGTGTAAAAAATCTCACACCCCGACAAATAGAAGCATAAATTTATCAGTGAGCTTTATGGTTGGGTGACGAGACTTTGCTGACGTGCCCAGAGGGTAGAAATGTCTTCATTAATCGGAAGTTCGGCCATCGTGTTGGTGTTGGACCTTATAGTCCCGGGTGTGAGTCGCATGGTATTGTTCAGTTGCACGTCGAACTTCTGCACATGGGCACTATTCAGCCACACTGGAATGGAGTATTCCGCTGTAGAGTACACTAGTGCAAGTGCTGCGGCTCGAAGCGTTGATGTACATGAGCCCCAGGTCGATCCAGTCAGTTTATGCAGGGTTTCGACTGTTGTTAAGCGCGGTGTTGTTAAACTGGACGTTTAGTTTGAAGTTTGCAATTTGGGTTGTTAAGTGAAAACAGCAGACTTCCGTTTTAGTCATGCTTGCACGCAGTCTCTATTGTCGAAAGTGCATGTTGAGTTCTTCAAGATCTAAAGTTAGATTCTTCTCTGTGTTCGTTATGTCCTTATTCTGGGTATTGCCAGATCATCCGCGTACCCGAATTTCCTCGATATGGTCGCAGAAATATAGCTGATATACAGGTTAAAAAGCAGAGGGCAAGGACGGAACCGTGGGGGAGCCCATTGTTTAGCTTTCTTACTCTGCTTTTCTCATCCTAAATGAACATTTAAAGAAGGCGGTTTGAGAGTAGGTTATTTATAAGCCGTGATATCCTTAGATATGGAACTACTTTCAGCAGTTTAATATGAGTCCATCTTTCCAAATGGTGTCATATGCTGCGGTTAGGTCGACAAAAGCAACGGAAGTTGTGAGCTTCACTTCTTAACCTGCCTCCATGTGTGTCGTCAAGGATAACACTTGGTCTGTGCAATTTCTACCTCAACGGAAACCAACATCGATGATTTCATTAATGACAGGGTTAATCCGATTGTGTCAGTGAAATTATTGTTTGTGCTCTTCAAAATTGAAAAGGCGAATAAAATCATTGGGTCGTAAACTGAGTTGGCTCAACTATGAAGCGATTGCTTCATATTTGAGCATTTACTCCGATTCGTATGCATACAAACTAAGTTCAAGTTGGTCATTGTCTTTGATCGACAATAGCGTTTACTTAGATTCGTATAAATAACAAGCATTATTTCGAGCATATGCTTGGAAAATTCTGAGTTGGCTAGTTGATTACTCAACGTTTTTATTCACCACTTTTAAAATACAAATCGACTGAGATTCGCTGGTAAATTGTTAGTCGTGGACCATTTTAGAAAAGTAGCAATAAAGTAATGTAATGTTTTTTTGAACTTTAAAGAGTCGGTCTGAATAATATCATGTTAGTATTTCGCAGTACTGTAGTATGGTAAGTCCTTATGCGGTCTGTACTTACTTACTTACTTACCTAGCTCCCAACCCGTTTAAGAGTCTCTGCCTGAGACACTGCAGCCTTCCATCCACTGCGATCCTGGGCAAGCTGCTTCCAGATCTCCAGACCAAGCGCTCTGGCACCCGCGTTGGCTTGGTCCTTAAAACGGAGGTTCGGTCTTCCTTGCCTTCTCGAACCTAGGGGCTGGGAGTCGAATATCATCTTGGCTGGAGCGTTATTGTCCATTCGCTCAATATGGCCGAGCCAATGTAGCCCATGTTATTTAGCTTTTTGAACTACATCCACATATTGGTACAGCGGTTGTATCTTCTCCTCCATTCGCTCTCCTCGCACACAGACAAAATATACGACGGAGTGCTATATGAGGGTATTCCTTGTCCGAGGCTTCTCGTGTCTCTCTAGACTTGTTTGACGTGTTCGGGAAGTTACCCTGACGACACAAGCCCCAACCTGGACGGAAATGGCCCTTGTTTTAACCCTAGGCCAGTGGGCCGCATATTCGGTGCCAGTAACCCACTTCGGGGATGTGAGAAATGCTGTTGGCCCATAGAGCGTTCATGCGTCATCATCTCTTTTTTAACATCCTGACTAGTCTTGAAAATTTCTTTCTGACCTCAGCTCCAAATTAGTCGAAGTAGCTCATGTAAAATACCTGTCATCCTGACTGTCGACGGCACGGTTGATTCAATCAAGTGAATTCATCCGCCACACGTCGTCTTCCTGAGGGGCTCTTGTTAGACTTTTGACACTCACCAGCCAGCCTTTCCGACAGATCATTATAGTGTTGCTATTTTCTTCTTGTTCAACACTGCGGTTTGTAACTTATCAACGAACAGACTTGTTTTTCTTTCATTGCATTTTCCACTACATCCGTAATTCGATGCCTAATCTATCGTGAATATTTATTTATGCCCTATTCTAAGGGTATATTAATTTTGACGCATAGTTTGTAACATACCTTAATATTGCCCGTAGACACCTAAAAGTAACTATATTTTATTTATGATCAGCATCGATATTAATGTCGATATAGCCATGTCCGTCCGTCTGTCGGCAAAAATTAGGCCTTTAAACTGGACCTAGAGAGCTATCATTTTAATTATACACTCTCTAGGGCCCGAAATAATCAAGTTTAAGAATTTTTGAAATTCACTCACAGACACGCCCACAAACCCAAAAAACAAATTAATCGAAAAAATCGAATTTTGACTGCCAAACTGCTCGGGAGATAAAATTTGTAAAATTCGCCCACTGACACGCCCAGAATTAAATAAAACAATTTTATTGAAAAGTGAAAGTTTGAGCTAGGAAACTGAAATTTATAATATAGACTCTCTAGATGCCCTTTATACTTATATTTAAATATTTTTTAAATCCGCCTACTGACACGCCCACAATTAAATAAAACATTTTTTTCGAAAACCCATATTTTGAGCTAGTGAGCATTTTTTTACGAAGCTTCGTTTTTTTCGATTAAATCCTTGAAATGTTATATAACAAAATATGTAGAGCGTTCTTAATAATTCAAACACACTTAGACTTTTTACACGCCCACTTAGAATATAAGAATAGGGTAGCCAACAGTTCGCTCAAGCGGACTGTAGCCCGTCCCTATGTTCTTTCTTCTTTCTTTGCAAAGACTTTCCAGGAGAAATTTTGCGAAGATTTTTGACATGATTGGTAAAAGCGATTTTGGTCTGTGCGATTTTGCTGTTGGTGACTTACCTTGCTTGGGTATGACAATGACTTCCGCAATTTTCCAATGAGTTACCAAGATATGAGAAATGAATTAAATTAGGTGATTTGTTTTGTTGACTGCCTAAGAAGTTAGCAATATTATATCGTCTTCTCTGTTCTCGTCTGGTGGCATCGTTGATTTCTTCCAACTCAGACACTTCTGTCGCTCCATTGTTTAGGATTAGGATTTCTGGCAATTCAAAGTCTGCATCTTATAAGCTGGTGCTTGCGATTTCTCTAAAGTAACTCTCTCTAAAATAACCAACCGACTGCAAAAGCTAAACCAACCTAAAGTTGCTTGCATCTTTATCGCGTAATAATGACATTGTACATTCGTTCCTCCAGATGCATTGGCCTCTAATTGACATGAAAAAAAATAAAAATAAAATCACAAAACAAAAAAAGTACTAACCGTCGGGATACTCGATTTCGGCACATTTTTTGTCAATAATCATGCTGTTAGTTGATTTTTTTACATTTTCTCAAACAAATTATTTTTTAAAAATTAACAAAACTTTGCAAACTCTTTTTTGACTTTGAAATTAATTTTTTTATTCATTATTAGATATCTACTTACATACTAGACAAAAATGATTAAATCTCACTTAAAATTAACTGGATACTTATTCCAAATTAATGGTCCTTATGCGACGTTCTAAACTTAACTATAACCTTCTATTTATTGATTTTCGGCCTAAAAACTATTTTACGAACTAATCTTACATATATAAACTTTGCAAACTCGATTAATTAACTATGGGCAGGTCATGTACTGTCAAATAGCCTTTGGAAAAAACAATTAGTATGTAAAGATTAGCACTACATTTTCATTGAAAGTTAAACCGGGTCAACAAACGACAATATTTTTCATTTATTCAAGTTTGGGTTAACATTTACACCCGTCTTATAGTAAATTTGGCCCGAGCAATTTAGCACACGCCTCTAATATTTACTCATTAAAACCGCTTTTAATCCGATTTAATATAAACTGTCCTCCGGAGACTACTTTAAGTAGTCGGGCTTAAACTCAATTTCATAATATCTGCTCTTTTTGTTCAAGTCAAATTAAACTCAATTTCATAATATTCACTCTTTTTGTTAAATTCACATTTATGACCTTGCTGTAAAAATAAAAGTAAAATTAAATATATCCAAAATAGAAAGAAGCAAAAAAAAATGTTCATTCGTTAGTTTTACGACATTTTGACGACGTCAGAAGACAAATTTTCTCGATAAGCTGTTGCATCAGCAAATTGTGAATCATCGTCCTCCTCAAATGTATCAAATGTTTAAACGCGCGTGCTTTCGTTGATAATTTTAGCTGAATAAGAAGGCATATTGGAGGAATTCTGTTATTTTGATTTCATTTGTTTCAGGCAATTTACATATTTTCCAAATTTAACTTACTAGGAATTTTGTTGAAGGAAACGTTTTATGGAAAATGTCAGCTTAACAGAAATGAAACTTGTCCCAAAGTAATAAAATGTTGCCTCCAGATTTCTGTTCTCAAAAAAGTGTTTTTGTTGTTTTTTTTTAGTAAAGAGGTAGATTAAAATAAAATGATTTAGATGCTGTCGACCTATTTCGCATGTTCGTTACCGGATACAATAATCCCCAAAAGCGTCAGCGGTAAATAAAAATAAATCAGAATTTTAAAATGAACACACTAACCACGGGAATATCTTACATTTCTGAGCTCATAAAATTGGGTCTTATAAAAATTAATAGAATGCTCTTATTTAATCTCCAGGATTGATCTACTCTAAACTGATAAGTGGAAAAAAATTGTCATGAAAAACAAACAAACCCCATAATTACATAAATCGAATAAAAGGTCTTTCATTAAGGGCTTGACTTTTTTAAATAAAATGCAAACTACTTGAGATATCTCAAAAACAATTTTATTGGCTTGAATTACTATCAAAACATTTATGAATGGAATTGAACTTCGTTCATATGTCCACCACGGGAACGTATGCAGCGGTCGATACGTTGAACCCAATTGTCGATGGCTCGGCCGCACATTGCGACCGATACGGCCTTGGTATAATTAGATTTCACGTACGTTAATGCTGCTTTCGCCAAAGTCCAAAAGTTCGTATGTTTCGGCTGCACGGGGCCTTCCTCAGCACACTTGGCTCCGGCCTGGATGCATTGTTGAACCTACCGGGGGTTGCACAATCAAAGCTATCTCACGTTTAAGAGGAGGTGATTTTTGGTATAACTCGCAATGGAGTTTTGAAGTACTTGCGATGCAATGACAGCGGAACTTCGGCTGATGCGCAATTACGAATTCGACTGTCCTCATGTTCAGGACTGGCTTTTGCCAGACTCATTGATGGCTCCAAAACCAATCAAGGATCTGGTGCTGGTGTTTTCTTGGAGAGCGACAACGTTAGACTTTACTTCTCGTTATGGCTATGGACTATGGTGCGAGGAACTGGGAGGTGGAGAGGGCGGAATATTTGCGGCGAATGCAAGATCTCTCTGAATTCGGTCGGAAGGCTAAATTCACTAAATCTTGTTTGAGATATTCGATACTGAAAGTCTAAGCTCCTCATCATGGAAGCGCCCACTCGTTGTCCTTACAAAGACGACAAAATTTCATTAAGAGTGGACCAGTATTGAGTCTGAGTGCTCCAGTTTGCCCCTTCTGAATCCCAACAAAGAAGTGAATTTGTAAAATTTGTAAGATAACCTAGTTCCTGTTTGATATCATGCCGACTTGCTACTAAAGGCCGAATGGCTTGTTTGGCGTTTCTAATACCTGGGGTGTTCTCCAAATAAGTGAAGCCCCGAACCCTTAATAGTTTGATCTTGTTCCTTAAGCCGAATGTTTGTTGAGTATTAAAACAGTGCACGAATAACTTGGAGTCAGTGCTGTGCCAGCATAGGGCATTTATATCTGCTAGGCTATGCGATAATATATAGAAGTTGTCGCCTTCAATACCAGATGTATAAATGTAGTGGGCGCATTCTTCAATGACGTTGGAGCTCTGCTTGATCGAAACTTTATGCAGGTATATGTGGAGAGGCGTTAGTCCTATTATTGCTTCGGTGGGGCAGATGTCTCTGGCTCTGGAGATACCTAGGCAGGCAAGCCGTTTACCCTTTTGAGCTTTTTAATTGCGGGTTTTTGTGTGCTTTAGACAATTTTTTTTATTTTTTATTTTTTATAAAAAGGAAATCCAAATCCCACAGCAGTCAGATTCGGTAACGGTCCATTGTACCACCAGGTAAAAATCCTCTTTTTCGAGTAAAGGTTGGAGAAACAAGGTGTTATTCGTTTCTCTCCTTTAATGGGTGGTGTATGATGTCGTTTCAAATGGGGCTTGAACCTGCACCGCACGGGTAACAAGCCAACACACTACCCTCTACACTATCGCCACCACTGTATAGAAGCATTATGTTACAATAGGCCTGATCAACTTTGTATGGATCCAGTGAGTGATCTTTGGAGAGATTCCGCAGGTTCTGCCATACATGGAGCATCAGGCCCAGAAAGAATATGTAACGATGTAACAAAAATAAAATTTGTTGACCGGTTGGGCTGTTGCTGTTTGATACAGATTCTTGTTTATATTTTATCTAAATTATTTCGATAAGATGAAATTTCCAGATGGTATCAGTTATTTTTTTTGCCCGCCCCCGAAACATAAATAACACTTAATGGGGAAATAAAACGTACACATTTCGATTTGTTCACTTCCTCGGTTTTTCCCACAGCAAAAAATAAATAATACAAAAATAAAACTTATAAACAAAAACTAAAGATAAAGCAGCGTCTTCCATCAGAACAAAGGGAAACTCGGCATACATTTTCCCCAAAACATGTTTCTCTTATCCTAAATTTAATACATTTTGTACATAGAACTTAAACTATGACGTCAAGCGGTTAGTGATTGTGATTGTATAAATATTTTTTTCAAAAATGCTTAAAAAAAAAATTGCAGACGCAAAGAAACGAAAATGAACCTAAGAGCATTCACTGCCTCTTGCGTGAGGTCTTGCCTCTCACATGTATCGTCTGCTTTTGAATTTCAGGTTTCTGTTTTTAGATTTTTCAATCACGAAGCAAAAACAACAACCATCAAACGAAATAAACCATTTTCGTGTTAAAACGTTTTTAGTGGTACAAGATACATTATCCGTAAAATCACGGATTGAGAACATTATGTAGGTACGTCTACAATTCGCCCCTTTTGTTGCAGATTTCAAATTACGATGCCATCTGACCCCTCTGGCCAAAGACAAGAAGCCAGATCACTTAATCAAAGCGCTCTGAATCAATCTTAATTAAGCAACGTTTGCCAATTAGAATTGTGCGCGGCCACTTTAGAATGGTGTTCACTGTTGTTTAGATTTTTATTTCTAGAACAACGTGAAGTTGGTTTACCATTGAATGTGCATCAACTAATTCAATCTTTGTGGTCAATTGACACTTTGGCTCTGGAGATGGGAAAGAGTCGCTTCATTATGGATGCAATGCGGTCTTTTGTTAAACAGAGGAGTGCAGCCGCAATGAATTAGAAACATAAATTGTATTTAATTGTCACCGCAACATAGTGTAGTTAGTAATTTTGAAATAATTGGACATGAGGCTCGGATCGGGCTACTGTGTTGCATGGATGTTATGTGTCTTGGGAGATGAATGTTTGCTGGGCAATTAATTTTACCAACAGAGTGTTGCAACACATTGATGAATGAAGTAGTGAGAACCATTTTAAGATGCCGTTCTCGTTTTGTGTTAATGAGAAATGTTAATAAAAAAAGCATTATTGAGATAAATGTGTAGTTGTAGATAATAATTGACTAGATCTACTTTGTTATTTATGTGGGAGTTTGATTGTTTTTGGGTCAATATTTTTCAACTCATTTCTATTAAATTCTATTCTACTGAATAAAAATGACTTAATTAAATGTTCAGCTAAAATGTTACTTGTGCAAGCTCACTGGCTCTTAGACGGGTACTAAATGGTGTTTTTTTTTAAGCCAGTAATAACTTTGATTTTGAACAAAAAACAATACGGACTATCCCGTTTGGTAGTATTTTGAAAACTTTTCTATAGCATTATACCAAAATTAGCCACAAGGTCAGCATCGCTGTATAGCCCGTATAGTTCGTCGTTGAATCTTTTTCTCCACACTCCCCACACACAAACTGGACCGAATATCAGTCGAAGAATCTTTCTCTCAAAGCTTCGCAGAAGGTTTTCATCCGCTTGTGACAGGGTCCATGCTTCTGCACCATACAGCAGGACCGGGATGCTTAAGGTCTTATATAATATCTCCATGGGTCTATGAGAGAGGGCTTTACTTCGTAGATACCTTCTTAGCCCGAAGAAACAGCGATTGGCAAGAGTGATTCTGTGATAGTGGAGCCCAGGTAGACAAAGTCTTTAACTACTTCGAAGTTGTATCTGTCCATCGTGACGTTTTGTCCGAGTCGCCGATGTTGAGAATCCTTTCTCGTTGACAGCATATACTTCGTTTTGTCCTCATTAACAGCCAGACCCATCTTCTCCGCCTCCGTTTCAATGCGCCACTGACAGCTCGCCGCGTTCTCCCAATAATGTCAATTTCATCAGCATAGGCAAGTAGATGAACGGACTTTCGAAAACTTGTACCTCTGGTGTTGGCTTGTGAGTTCCGTACAATTGCTTCAAGAACGATGTTAAAGCGCGTCGCCTTGTCTCAAACCTTTTTCGACATCAAATGGCTCGGTGGTGTTCTTGCCGACTTTGACGCAGCAGCGAGATTTCTCCGTCGCCATCCTGCACAAATGGGACGAGTTTGGCGGGGATGCCAAAACTTGACATGGCTTTGTATAATTCATCCCTATATAAGTTATCATAGGCGATTTTAAATTCGATAAATAGATGGTGTGTATCGATGTGAAATTCCTAGGATTTTTCCAAGAGCTGTCGGAGTGTGAAAATTTGGTCGATGGTTGACTTTCCTGGCCTAAAACCACATTGATATAGGCCGATCAGGTTGTTGCCGAAAGGCTTTAGGCGTTCACACAATACAGCCGACAAGATCTTATACGCGACATTCGGGAGACTTATTCCTCTGTAGTTGACGCAGTTCAGAGTATCTCCTTCCTTGTGGATGGGGCACTCGATGTTGAGGTTCCATTCGTCGGGCATGCTTTCATCCGACCAAGTTTTACAGATGAGTTGGTGCATGCTCCTTACCAAGCCATCTCCCGCTGCTTTAAAAAGCTCGGCCGGAAGGCCATCCGATCCAGCAGCTTTGTTGGACTTAAGTTTGGATATAGCTATCCTCACTTCGTATAGGTCGGGTGGACCGAGGTTTGGGCTATCATCGGCCAAGCTTAACAGATCATTCTGACTGGCAGCGGGTTGTTGGCAGTTTCCGCCGTTTAACAGTCTGCAAAAGTGTTCTTTCCAAATCCGCATCACCGACTGTGAATCTACTACTGTAGGCTTCTGTTCGTGCCTTGTATCTTTTGGTGGATCGTTTTACCCTTTGCTCCCATGCGGCAGAACCGTCGTTCTTGGAGTGCCGGGCAGTAGCACAGGAGATGTTTCACAGATTCTATTTCCTCCTCATCTCTGCAGCTGGCCTTCGGGCCATGTTCCCGATCATGCATGTTAGTACCCCGGCGAGCACACGGGTTTGATTTCTGTCAATGGCATTAGGGACTTAGTCTTCATTTTGTCAAAGACGGCCACAGACTACGGGTTATGACACAACTTGTAGTGCTGTCCCATATTTCCGTAGCTTGTCTTGCACTGATACCGACAATGTAGTTGTAAGCTGTTGCCAAGGCAGGTAGTACCTACACGTCAGCCTCGAGTATCTGCTGTCTCTTTCCCTGCCACACCAACGTGCCCAGAAACCCAGCAGAGTAGTACCAAGTAATAGCTACTTGCTCTGAGTGCCAGGAGGCACTCTTTGACGTATTTCGCGTTTATGAGGTTGGAGTCGATCGCTTTAGAGCTGCCTGACTGTTTACGCGGATGGTTAATTCCATTGCTGAAAGATTCATCGTTAGGACAGTCCGTGCCGCTTTCTTAAACACGTACATTTCAGCTTGAAAAACACTGGATAGGACTGGTTGATACTAAGTGCCGCTGAGAAGACTCCTGCTCATGTCTCCTCCGTCTTCAAGGAACCTGCTGTGAAGATGGAAATGCCTTTAGTGACCGTGCTAATTGAATTCCGGTCATGTCGAGCGAGTATATTGACTTTGAAGTTCTATTTAAAGTCATGTCTGGGTTTCACAAAATTCGTTAGTGGCATGAGCCCCCTCGAAGGTGTACGGACTCCGAATTTCGATCTCTCTCAGCCTGAGAGCACATTTGAATTTGCTTATGCCCTTATAGTGTTGGAACAGAGCGCAGGTATTTCTTGTTGAAAAGGAAGCAGCACCTAGAAATGAAGTATTCCATTGCGTGATTTTAGGTGCTTATTACTATTCGAAGGAATAGGAGGATAGGAAAGAAGTTTGGTGCTTTTGTTTGGCTTTTTCTTCACAAGTGACTTAAATTGCTTAGGTAGATCTCTATTTATGTGAGTATTCAATTTAAAATCATGGCCCTAGCCGTGATTCGAACGAACGACCTGAAGAGCTCCAGGGGTTGTTGTTCAGTAATGTTTCCAGACCCAGTTGGGGAGTGGATTTTATAGAACCTGTTATGCTCCTACAAGCAATCCTTGGTACCTTATTCAAGTTAAGTTTTTGAGGTAGGATTCGGTTTTAACCGCCTCTCCCAGATGATCGAGCCATATGGGGAATGGGTGTCAGATTCGAGGTATACAAAAAGTGTACAATGTCCGGCTGTAAGTCCCATTTCTTCCTAAAACCTTTCCTACAGATGTAAAAGGCATTGAGTCCCTTTTTCATTTTCTTCTCGGTGTTCCGTTTCCAGTTTAGTTTGGAATTCGAAATCATGCCCAGGTTCTTAACCCCGTTTAAGAGATTTAGGCGGACGCCTTTCAGTTTCGGTGAGTTTCATATTATGTATCTTGTAATTCTTAGTAAACAGGATGAGCTCGGTTTTTTTTGGGGTTGACCGCAAGTCCGTTGTCGCCATTCATCATTAATTGTATAAATATCACAAGTAGCATAAAGGTGTTGCGTTAACGCACCAATGCAGGTGTATTCCTACATGTAATTTTTCATGTAGGGATAAAAGTATTATGCCTGAAACAGATATGCAGCAGGGACGCTGAAAGACGTGTGCAGTAAGAAATGGCCATCATTCAGTATGCTTTTTGTCTGACCTAAATATCACTGAACGAAAGGTAGGTTTTGCGGAGTAAACCTAAATTCTCCGTTGAGCCCGAACAGTGTGTCGGAGAAAAAAAATCCTTTATACTCGTATGTAATATCTAATATTCAAGAAATTCGCGTGCAGGGACGGGATTGGAATATAACTGCAACGCCCGCCAAATAGAGGTTGTCGTAAAACTCGACTAAGGGAAGTACTCATATCTATGAAATTTGACTATGTGAGCTTAGCGAAACATTTTACACCTTAAAGTTGTCCCGCAAGTGAGCTGAGCATGTAATTCCGTCGGTTGGCACGATTATAGATCACCGGTGTCGCAAATGGCAGGCCTAAAAACTCCTTCATCACACAATGCAACTTTGGAAGTTGGACAAAATCTGAAAATATCCTCTGAAATATTTCGCAAATTAAAGTGCAACAGATAGTTTGGAAGTTCCAGATGATTGAAACTGTCCCTTTTACTTCGCCTCAATCTATATGTACATATCTATTGCAAACTCCGTATTACTTTCTTAAAAGAATATTGCTGATTATCTTAAGACACACAAGTTTTATATTTTAAACTCCTTTTGTGTTTTCATAAATGTTCGAATTGCTGTCATTTTCGTTTTAATAGCTTTTAGTTTTAGGCGAATCAATTCGTCGACCATGATAGTAGGTACTAGGCGAGTTTTTATATAACACTCCTAAAATAATAAAATTATGCAATGCTTTTTCGGAATCGAAATCTTCCTCAGATTCTTTATGTCTGAAGTTCAAATCTAACTCTGCAACCGACTCCGATTCTAGACTTGGACGTGGCTGACTGCTTGTTAAAATAATTGATTTTGTGGAGTTGTTGAGGATAACAAACCTATGTATTTTTTATTTGAATCTTACTTTTATCTCACTGATCCATGATTGTTTTTTATTTTCATTTGTGAAGTAGTCGTAAAGAAATGACGAAAATTATATGCGACTTGTTGCGGGTTGTAAATTAAATAAAATAATGAAACCGTTTATTTTCAACTTATACGAGGGCGGGTCAATAAGTCCGTGACTTTTGGAATAAAACACAGATTTTTTGATAAAAATTTTTTTTTATTTTTCAACGTAGTCTCCCTTGAGCTCTATAAACTTTGTCCAATGCTTCTCCAATTTTTTTATCCCTTCCAAAAAAAATGATTTGTCGAGGTCCTCAAAATAGGCCTTTATTTGCGAGATGACTTCATCATTGGAGTCAAATCTTTTTCCACCAAGCCATTTCTTCAGGTTTGGGAACAAGAAGTAGTCGCTTGGATCCAAATCTGGAGAATAGGGTGGATGAGGGAGCAATTCATAGCCCAATTCATGGTTTTTTGCCATGGCAACTGCACATGTGTGCACCCTTGCATTGTCTTGGTGGAAAAGAACTTTTTTCTTGGCCAAATGAGGTCGGTTTTTTTTCAAATCGTCATTTAATCGGTCCAATAAGTTGGCATAATATTCCCCATTGATTGTTCTTCCCTTTTGAAGGTAGTCAATGTGGATTATCCCGCGTGCATCCCAAAAAACAGTCGCCATAACTTTATTGGCTGACAAACCCACCTTGGCCTTCTGTGGCGCCGATTCACCCTTAGAAACCCACTGTTTTGACTGTTGTTTGGTCTCTGGTGTGTTGTGATGGATCCATGTTTCGTCCACGGTTACAAAACGGCGCAAAAACTCCTCCATATTGCGATTAAACAACGCCAAACCTTCCTGTGAAGTTGTTACACGATTGCGTTTGTGGTCGACTGTGAGCAAACGCGGCACCCATCTTGCGGAAAGCTTTCTCATGCCCAAGTGATCATTCAAAATTGAAACCACTGAGCCATGCGACATCCCTACGGCTTCCACAATCTCTCGCACTTTCAATCTTCGGTCGGCCAACACCATATGGTGAATTTTTCGATTGTTTCGGGTGTAGAGACCTCAACTGGGCGTCCAGGACGTTCGGCATCTTCAGTGCTTGTACGGCCACAACGAAATTCAGTAAACCACTTTTTTACCATTGAAATCGATGGTGCAGAGTTCCCATAGTATTTTTCAAGCTTAGCCTTGGTCTCGGTAATGATTTTTTTTCGCAAGAAATAATGCTTAATAAGCACACGAAATTCACTTTTTTCCATTTTCTCCTCAAATTAGTGAGTAGTCAGATAAAAATAGCTGTCAAACACAAACTAACTGACGCAGCAAGTTTAAATTTTGACAGGAGTCAACTGACAGATGTTGACAGGAGCAGTTCAAAAAGTCACGGACTTATTGACCCGCCCTCGTACTTATCTATTTTCTTCCCATTTACGGATAATGCCTGAAACAGATGTGCAGGAGGACACACGCAGTAATGCATGCAGTAACGCGCATCGAACAAAATGTCCACTATAATTGCCATAATAGGCGTTTTTCTTTTTTAGCCCCGAGCGGGGAACAGAGCGGGGCCCGAGCGATCAGAGCTCGCTCCGAGCTGAACATAACCTGAGCGCTCCGAGCTAATTAAGAAACAGAATTGGGCACTGAACTGTCATTAAATAATTTGTTTTCTATTAATTTTCAAAATAGTCAGGATTGCTTCTGAAATTGGTGTTTGTCAAGGATTGTTCCATTTAAATTATAATTTCTAGTAAATAAACTATGGAAAAAGCACAAGTAATGAATGAAGTCAGCCGCGCTCAGCTTTTCGCTCTATGTGCTCGGTCATTTTTAATCGAGCTCATCGAGCGAGCCCTGAGCTAGCTCAGAGATAAAAAAAAATACAAATTTTGTGCTCAGAGCGCTCCGAGCTAAAAAAGTAACACAGTTCTTTTTTGACAGCTCAGTGCCCCGCTCGGAGCTAAAAAAGAAAAACGCCTAATGTAGGCTTTTTGCATGACGCTTATATCACTGAACGACCAAAGAGACTAAAATGTTAGGTAATGACAGAGAATCTCACGTCAAACCGGAAAATTTGACCAAATTGTGCTGTTCTACTACTAAAATAAATTAGAAATAGAGACAACTTGCAGCAAGAATTGGCATGCAGTAGGCAATGTGTCATTTAACATACTAAATCATCTTACTGCACGGGTCTTGCTGCACATCTGTTTTAAGCATAAGGGCTACTGGTTTGATAGAGAACGGCGCTGACAAATGGGTGTCGTTTCAACCCAGGGATTTGCATGCACATTTGTGGGACAGTTTAAGGATGTTAAATGTGTCGCTAGGCTAACATGAATAGCAAAATTGCCTGGGTGATTTTTCCCATAACGAAAATCGCTGTTTTTCGGGGCACTGCAGTGAAATTCTTATTATGTCCCATTTGGCGAGTGGCGACTGACAAATATTTTTCTAAATAATGAAGGAATAAAAAATGCATAACTCAAAAACAATTTGAACATACAAAAACTGAATAGGAAACTTGATGTATAGATAAAAAGCAAATTGTGGGAAATCGTATTCGAAAGTATTTCTCACGCAAACCCCGTCCCGAGATATCTTGGTCTCGTACCTTCTTGACTACAAGAAACTGTCAACTTTCGAAGAGTTCAATAGAACTTTTCACCAAGCTATCTCTTTCTGAAGTGCCGAATCCCTTTCTTAAACGTCAAAAGCAAATTGAATGATAAAATTGCAAAAATATGCACAAATCGTATGGAAAAATCATTGTTATTGTTAATGAAGTGAATATTTAAGTGAAAACAGCAGCTATTGAAGATTAAAAAGTATCTAACACATTATAGAGAAAAAACGTGAGAAAGTATGTTAAAGTAAAAAAAGAAATTGAAACAATGAACATAATCACCGAAAATTGAAAAATGTGTGTGAATAAAAAGTAAAAATGTACGTTTAGAAAACTTTTTAACTTATTTGCTTCCAAACAAAAATATTTTTTTTGACACAACGCGATTGTCACGGATTCACTTTTATTTTTTGTACAGAATCTTATTGATAACTCTTTAGTATTCCAAAATAGTCATTGGATACTCCTTCTTAGTTCTGGAAATTTGTTTTTGTTATAATTCACTTTAATATAAACTTATTACGAGATATTCGCAACAAAAACATTTTTTGCCACAACTACGCGATTCTCACTTTTTTCAATTTTATTTTTTGTACACAATCATATTACATATAATGTTAAGTTTTTAACACGTGGTTTGGATACTCCTTCTTAGCTCCGGAACTTTTTTTTTGTTAAAATTGGCTTTGTTATAAGCTTTTTAGGAAATATCCGCGAAGAACATATTTCCCGCCATGCAAATTCGCCATTGTTTTCCTTCATTTCATTCAGCTGTTTGTTTTTTTTTTTGATTGATTCAATTGACACTGACGTTGTCGTGAGGAGGTAAAGCTGTCAATCTCCATTGTAAATTCAGGTCCATTCGCGTACTTTATGTGTAGAAAAATGAAAAGTGTCAAATCTCCAAAATCGAGAGAGAATTCTCTCATTTCTAAGAAAAGTACGCGAACGCTTTTGTGTAAAAAGGTGAAAAACGTCTTGTTTGGCTTGAAAAGAAACAACAGCTGTTTTTTGGCAAACTCATAGGATTTCATCATTTGACAGTTTTCATTTTCTTACCAGCTGAAATTCTGTGTGAAGAAAAATGAACGAAAGTACATTTTTCTTTCGTTCATCTTTTTACCATTTTCTCAGTACCTACGCGAACACGTTTGTGTAGTTTTGCACGAAAGTTTATATACATTTACGTTTGCATATTAGTTCGCGAACGGACCTTTCATCTGCTATACCAACTGACAAACACAAAGAGTACGTTAAAATAGTGAACTTCCAATCGTGAGTTACAAAAATGCTTGTTCTATCAAAATGTTCATTCTGAACTTCTGAAGAGCAGCAAGAGCTTCTCAGCTAAGAGCGTCTGCATACTCCTAAAACTATACCACTATAAAGCGACAGATATAAAATATTAGCACTGCTGGCGCCCAGCCACAAGCACAACTGCATCTGCAGAAATGGTACCAAAGTAAACAAAAATAAATGAAAAATTTGTGGAACTATGTATTGAACGAACAAGAAAAAAGCCGGTCAGACAACCACATACAAAATAAACGCACATGTCCAATAAACTCCAAAGCTATAAACTATCGTTCAGTGGAGGGGAAACAAATTCAAATGCCACTGGCACTTTGACATTCACCCCACTCATGCGCTTCTGTCTCTCTGACATTCCATTTCATTTTAATTGTCATCAAATCTGTTCACTCAGAGAGCGTTATTGTAAAATATTTATGTGTCTCGTTCTGCCGCATACCATTTTGGTTAACAACAGTAAATAAGTAGGGTGCAAATGAATTTAAGTCATTCAGCCTTTGTATGTGTTTGGTTTGAATGAACACTACACTTGGCAATGTTTTTTGTGGGAAACATTTCTGAACGTATAAAACACGTTTTGTTCCCCCTTAAACATCGTACTCGCCCTTTGTTTGTACGCGACCATTGTGAACTTCCCCTCCTTCGTTAATTTTTATTTCACCGCACCGCTTCTTTTGCATTCGCCTTCTAGGTTCATAAAAATATACGAACAATAATAAGAATAACGAATACAACGACGACGGCAACAAAAGAGTAGTTTTTCAAAACGAATCTAGTCAGATTCACTCTGACGGTTTGTGGTGAGTTCAGTTCCGGGCTTACTACACTACGAACACGTTCAATAAGCGGCGATGTCGGTGAATTATTGTTGTGGGCACGTTATAGCACTACGTTCTTGAGAGTGTTTGTAGTGTGTGAAGAAGCGGTTTGAGTTAGATAATTTTTCGCTATCACGCGAAATAGACACGCCGCGTTATTAAGGTTTTATCGTAATTTGAGTATTGAAAAAATCCTAACTTCGAGAAAAAAAGTTATCGTTTTGACATAGTTTTATAGCTATTACTTTGTGATACCTTATAAACGAAAGAAAATTAATATACATAATACCTAAGCTAATTTTTTTAAATTAAATTTCAAGATATTTCTTTGGAAACGCGCCAGATAACAGCATAATCGTCATTTAAACAGCGGCGCCGTTGTATCCCGAAACGATTTTAAGAAGATTGACCGAGTTTTTTTCTTGGGCTGTTGGTGCATCGTGCAGGTATACTTGCTGTGTTTCTGTTTGTGCCGTGGAATGGTTGGAAAAACGTGTTGTGACGTTTATTTCAAGCAGTAGCTGTCAACTGTTTTCATTTGTATTGTTTTGTGGGTGGCAGAGTGTAAAATTCAGTTTCCCGCACCGAAAGTGAGGTTGTCTTTCGGGTAGAGATAAGTGCTGTAGTTATTAATTCGTTGTCAGTGAATAATTTTTAATACATCAAAAACGCAGTTAAGGATAGAAACTGTGACTGCCACGAAAACATCTATTTGCATCCACATACAACGAGGATTGTGATCACGAAAGGTAGGCTTGCGCCCCCATACGTCACCTATTCGTTATTTTTTTGAAAGTCAAATAAATACATAATGTATGTCTTTGTGTATCATGCCGAAAGATATTTTGCAAAAAAAACATGTGGGTAATTTATAAATGAAAACAACAACACTAAGGCTAGGCGCGCAGATGCATTTTCCGTCGCACGACTATACAGTCACAAAAAGTAAAACATACAACTTTTCACGTAAGTTAAGCGTGTGTTAACGGTGCAGTAGTATTGTATTCGCTTCATTTCTTTTTGTCGAAGACATGAAAACTAGATCTCTCTAAGCAATTTAGACACCACCTGTGGAGAAAAACCCTACAACTGTACCCAAACACTTCTTTCCTATCTCTCTATTGTTTCTAAAAGTAAGTAGAACCGAAAAGCATACAATGAAATACGATATTGCCAGGTGCTGCTTGCTGTTAAACACAAATGCTTGCGCTGTGTTATTATCACTATAAGGGTACTGTAACATTTAACAGAAAAAACCCCTTTAGCGTAAGCAAATTATAAAAAAAGCACAGTAGTAGTAAGACCAGTGGTCGAGTAATCATATCTCATGTCTGGAGATCGGCTTCCAAACATTCTCTTAAAATACTTAAACAAAATAGTTCCTAGAAACGTATTATTTTTGAGCTAATGCTCAAGCTCATCATCTGACGGTGCACGTGTCAATGGTCAGGACGGATGTATACCAAAAACCTTTGGAACTCGCTTCCGAGAAACATCTTCCTGGAAGTATATTTTTTAAATATTTTAACCCTGGATGAAAGGAAATTCTCAAATTGATCAGGGAACAGCTTAGAACAGTAGTTGGGATTATGTCGGGGCACTGTCTCCCAAGGAAGCATGCTAGGCGGCTTAGATTGGTAGATGTGGATATATGCAATGCAGGTTCTGTGGTGATCTACAAGCCGAAGAAGACATAACGCACATACTGTGTGAGTACGAGGGTATAACACGGAAACGTAAAGGGGAATACTTCTTCGAGGATTTAGGGGAGCTGATCGGCACAGACCACAGGAGGCGGGTAAAATTCTGCAGGAAGATTGGGCTTTGTTTAGGAAAAGTTTTTTTAGGTTTTCTCCATTTGAAGTCTTGGTTTCAATTCGTTTCCTAGGGATCGCGATGGGCCCTTCTGGTGCCTAGTGCTGTATGCGAATTGCATACCCCTGTTTTAACCTAACCTAACCTAACCCTGGATGATTATCCTTCGTCCAATCGACGAGCCACTCTTTTGTGATTTCTCGTTAACTGTGCATTCTTTTGGGTGCTCTACTAGTACAACGTCAGTAGGGAGTTGTTTTTACCAGTAAGTGGACGTATGCTGTCCTTCGGTCCTCAGATATACTTTTTTTTACAGGTAGGTAGTTATACAGGATAACTTTTCTGTGACTTTCTTTCACCGAACCGATGGCATATGTGTGAGTTCAAGGCATGTTAAACATGGTATTCATTAAAAGTAACGTAATCTACACGAATAATATGTTTGACAGCAAACAGAAACCATTAAAATCGAGAGTTTTTGAAAAAATTACATGGTGACCTGGTTGAGAGGTACTATATGTCAAAGTCTAGAAACATCCACCCTGATCACCACAACTAGATCGTAAATTATAAATGGTTTGGCAGAAATTCAACGTAAAGATCAGGACACCACTGATAAACTGATAGCAGAAACAAATAAAAATTTGCAGATTTTTTCAATATTCAAAGAGGCAAATGACAAAAACAAAAGCATCTGTGTGGAACATCAAATTTAAATGTTTGCCTCTTTCATATAAAACATAACTGTTTTGTTTATTTTTATTTTTAATAGTTAATAGTTAACCAATGGCGTTTGGTTAAACTAAATGAACTGATAAATTTAATTTAAAGTGAAGAAAAAATGTCAGTACTTGTAATAAATATAGTTTATTCATTCGAAAATATGATTAAGAGTTTTAGTTAACATTTCAGGCTCAAGGTTACCAACGTTTAAGGAGAACTTCGTTCTAAAATAGACTTTGTCATTTCGTCGGAAGCGTGAGAAGGTGTGTGGTTTCCCATATGATCTAGTTTGTTTTGCAATAAGACCGTCGTCAAAAAATTACAATTAGGATATTCACTTGGAGAAGTCATTGCATCGTGTTAATCGATTGTCAAGTCTATATACCTACTATATCCAAACCATAGCAGTCAACATCTGTGAAAGCAACAATTCACACGTGTGGCTGTCAAATTTTTAAATTTTGTGAAACTTGTGAGTTTGCGTATTATGAGCCCTACACTAACTATTCTTCATTCAAAATCTGACAATTCAATTACGAGGTGATACATTTTAGCCGTTTATGCAGTTCAAGAAGTTTTAACGGGTGAATATCGTTAATTTCTTAATTGCTAGAATTATTCAAGCGCATATATGTATGTGCATTCACCTATAAAACTCTGCGTTATATTGTTTTCCGACTATATAATATTTCGGCAGAAAACTACAAGTGCTCTGCTTGGTAATATTTTGGTTGCGATGATGATTTCTCAATCGCTGCGACAGAAAATCGTACATGCTTGCCTTGCCTAATTTGTTTACTACCTACTTTCAAGGCTGTCAACGACAAAAAGAGTTATTGACAAACAATTAGAGTGCATTACAATAAATAATATCGCCTACAAAAACTGTTACAAGATTTACCTAAGTACATCCAGTTGGCGGAAGTTATCCTCGGTTCTAGGGATGTACTTATCATCCTACACAACAAAAATGATGGTAATATCGTCGTGTGAGCACAAAACATCATCATGGCGGCTTGTAAAATGGAGCTACAAGTTCTAGTTTTACTTCTGCGATAGAAAAATGTCTCCAGAGATGCATTAATATTGGCTTGCGGAAGCCAGAAATATGAACTTGCTTAATTGAAGTTGCGTTTCCGGTTTCCCCAATAAAATGAAGGTGCATATGAAACTTGGATAAACCATTTTTTATTAAAATTGTGGCGAAACTTTTATCATCTACAGTATAGGAACATGCATTCTGGAAAAATCGGTTGAAGTTTTCGACAGAGAAACAAGGTCTGCTTTTATACTCACTTCAGTTCCACCTTACGTCTTATCTCCCACCACTGCAGCTTGCTGGTTTAAAGGTGTTGCTTAGGAAAGATTTTAAGTTGAATAAGTTCACCAAACAGATGAGGATAAGTAAATGATGCGGGTGGCAACGGTGCAGTAGAAGTGTATTCGCTTAGTGATTGGAAGGTTGTGCATTCAAATCCCGGCCAAGTCCATGACTTTATTTCGAATATATGTAAAACATGATCTCCTTAAGCAACTTAGACAACACCCCTTGGGAAAAACTATACAACTGCACCAAAACACTTCTTTTCTAACTGTCTATTTTTTCTAAGGTAAGTAGCACCGAAAAGCATGCAATGAAATATGTATGCCATTGGTAGGTGCTCCTTGCCTGCGTTCATAGCACAATAAGGGTACTGTTACATTCGCGGAAAACCCTCTTTAGCGTAAGCAAATTATAAAAACAAATATATATAAAAAGAAGTTAATGTTGATCTCCTACCAACACTCCTTTTAGATAAATAGGTCAGTTTAAGTAGTGCCAACGGAAGCTATAACATTCAATCGAAAAATCATCCTCTTTCTGATGTTTAGAAGAAATATTACCCAAGGGGCATGGCTCGCAACTTAAGTCGCATTTTAAGGCGAAGCAGCTGCCAGTTTATGAGTCCCTGCACGATGAGCGGGTTAACGCTTCCACTGTTTTCATTGTCTCTATATCGACCCAACTGCATCTACTTCGTCTGCTTCTCATTCAATGCCTGATACGACCCGCGAACCCGCATTACATATTGATCCCGCCACACTGTTTGCCTACAAATTTCCTACTGCGATTGCGGGTAAAAGTTGTTAAAAGGTTAAACATATTTTCTCGTGAGTTAAGTTTATTTGCATAAGGATTAAATAATTTGCTAAAAGGTTAAAGTTATTTGCATTTGGGTTAAATTTACTAGCGTTTGGGTTAAACTTATGTGTTGTTGGGTTAACTTAATTGGCGAATAGTAACTTTTAGGGGTCTGCGATCGATATTAAGGCATGTTATAACCTATGAGTCAAAATTATAATAGGTACCCTAATAAGGGCCACACCCTTTCTGAGCCTCCAAGGCCTGAGACAAGCAGAGGAACTTGGAAACTACAACCTTAAGAGATTCAAAACTTGTATCAGACTTAATAGGAATAACCTACGAGTCATAACAGGCCTTCTTACGGGGCACAGACTCAACGAGCATCTGAGAAAAACAGGTATGTCACGAAACGGCCTGGAGGCTGTGCTCTAAGGCGTGACCTGCCAATGCTTAGTCAGAGCAAGACTCAAATACAATTCATAAAAGAAGTGTATTTCGTGGGGGCTCTGGAGACAAACCTCTGCAATGTGTAATCAGGACACAATATACCATAAAGTCGCAGTGTACTATTCATTCACTTTTATTGTCATCATTATTAGGTTTTTTTTTTTAATGTAATGGCTAAACAGCGCAGGCGTTAGGTAAATCAGGATTAGAAGAAAAGAAGATATGCCGATGCACGTTGGTTTTAAATGTTTGTAGATAAGTTATAATGTGAAGGAAAAATAAAGTCCGTTCGCAAACTAATATCTAAACGTAAATTTACATAAACTTTTGTGCGAAACTTCACAAGGGCTTTCGCGTACTGAGAATATTGTAAAAAGATGAACGAAAGAAAAATGTACAATGTAAAATATTTGTCAAATCAAAACATTTGAGATATTCGTTTTCTTGGCCTTGTGGACCTGACTATCAAATTCATCTTCACTCTTACTTAATAGTTCATTTACCATTTTAAACACACACGGATGTGTACGGAGACCTTGCCCCTTTCCAGAAAAATTATATAAAACCATTTACTTACTTTACTTTACTTTTGGTGGCGCTTAAAGTCCGAGGGGACCACGGCATCAACCAACAAGCCCCCTCCAACCAGCTCGGTCGCTCGCTACCTGTCTCCAGTTACGCACACCAAGTTGGTTGAGGTTGTTCTCCAATTGTGCGCGCCACCTAAGGTGGGGTCTTCCTCTGCTGCGTTGACCCTCAGTGGTGGATTCGCAGACTCGTCGGGCTGGTGCGTTGTTGTCCAACCGCTCCACGTGTCCCAGCCATCTCAGACGTTGTATTTTTAGCTTTTTGACCAGGTCAGCGTCGGTGTATAGCCCGTATAGTTCGTCGTTGAATCTTCTTCACCACACTCCATCGTCAGCAACTGAACCGAATATCACTCGAAAAATCTTTCTCTCAAAACATCCCAGAAGGTTTTCATCCGCTTTTGACAGGGTCCATGCTTCTGCACCATACAGCAGGACCGGGATGATTAAGGTCTTATATAATATCTCCTTGGTTCTATGAGAGAGGTCTTTACTTCTTAGACGCCTTCTTAGTCCGATGAAACAGCGATTGGCAAGAGTGATTCTTCGCTTGATCTCTGCGCCTATGTCATTTTGCGAAGTGATAGTGGAGCCCAGGTAGACAAAGTCTTTACCTACTTCGAAGTTGTTTCTGCCATCGTCACGTTTTGTCCGAGTTGCCGATGTTGAGAATCCTTTCTCGTTGACAGCAGCCGCCTCCCTTTCGATGCTTGCAAATGCGCCACTGACAGCTCTCCGGCAAATAGGGTGGCGACGGTGTAGAAGTCAGTGTGTTGTCTTGTGACCCATGCGATGCAGGTTCAATCCCCATGGGGAACAACAACAAAAAAAATAATGTCTACACACTAAATTATAGTTAAAAAAAAAAAGGATTTTATCTAAAAAAAAAACGAAGCTTTTGTAAAAAAAACGCTCCCTAGCTCAAATTTTGGTTTTTCAAAAAAATTGTTTTATTTAATTGTGGGCGTGTCAGTGGGCGGATTTTGAAAATTTTGTCTCCCGAGCAATTTTTGGAGTCATAGATTATGTATAAAAAATGTCAGCTTTCTAGCTCAAAATTCGTTTTTTTCCAAATATTTGTTTTTTTGAGTTTGTAGGCGTGTCTGTGGGCGGATTTCAAAAATTCGTAAACTTGATTATTTCGGGACCCTAGAGAGTATATGGTTAAAATTTCAGCCCTCTAGTTCCAGTTTAAAGGCTTTATTTCAAAGCTTTCGTGTATCCTTAAGCTTTTTGAACAAATTGTTTGCGAAAAGTTAATATTTCTTTGTCGCAATTTAATTTGCAATGAACAGCATGGATTTGTAAGAAACAGATCCACTGTCACTAATCTGTTAAGTTTCTTGCATGATTGTTCTAATGCCTTAGAGAATAAGTACGAAATGGATTGCATATACACTGACTTCTCTAAAGCTTTCGACCAGCTGTCCCATGAAATAATCGAGTTTAAGCTCAGGGCTTTTGGTTTCCCACCAAGTTTCATAAAATCGGTTAATTCATACCTTAGATCAAGGGTTTATCAAATCAAATTTAGAGGATCGCTATCTGTATCTTTTACAGCTGAGTCTGGAGTTCCCCAAGGTAGTCACCTCGGACCAATTCTATTTATACTAGCCATTAATGATGTTAAAGCATGTATAAATCACAGTAATATCCTGATCTACGCTGATGATATGAAAATATTTAAATTTATCACTAGTCAGCAAGATAGATTTTTTCTTCAATCTGACATTAATAGCTTCGCCAATTGGTGTGATAAAAACGGTTTATCCCTGAACCCTACTAAATGTCAACATATGACATTCTCTAGAAAGAATATACCTTCCACCTTTCAATATTCTTTGTCTCAACATGTTCTTTGTAATGTTGATAATTTTAAGGATCTTGGGGTTTATTTCGATCCCAAACTGGTTTTTGCCAACCATATCAATTTTATTGTTAATAAATCTAATTCTATGCTGGGCTTCCTAAAAAGGTGGGCGAAAGAATTTAATGACCCATACGTTACTATGTCATTGTACAATTGTTTTGTCCGTCCGATTCTAGAGTATGCTTCACAAGTTTGGACGCCGTTCTACAACATTCAGTCAAATCGGATAGAGGCCATTCAACGTAAATTTATTCGATTTGCACTTAGAGGACTTCCATGGGATGATCCTTTTAACCTTCCTCCTTACAGTCAGCATATTAAGCTTCTTCAAATGTTACCCCTTTCTCAACGAAGGCTTATTAGCGATATCATTTTTTTACAGCAGCTTATATCCGGTCAAATAGATGCACCTGACTTGCTGTCGTCTATTGGCTTTAATTTTCGTGGTGGTGCCCATAATTTACGCAGTGCTGAATTATTGTTTAGCCCCCATCATAGAACGAATTATGGGAAGCATGAGCCTATTAGTCGCATGAGTAGAATATATAATATAAATGATCATGTGATTGACTTGCATGTTAGTAAAATTAAGCTAAAAAATATTTTGCGTAATAATGCTTTAATGTCTTAAATTGTTTGCATTAGTTTGTGTCTGTGTTAGTATTTTGTAGGTACATAATTATTGTATTTTTAATTGTTTTGTCCTTACTAACACCTGCACTAAATGATGAGCCTGTGAGAGCACTTTTTGTGCCGGCAATTTCTGCTCGTGATAGTTGCTAGCTTTAAGCACTCCACGACACAGAGCTGATAGTGTATGTAAAAAAAGGCCTAATTTTTGCCGACAGACGGACGGACGGCCGTACATGACTAGATCGACATTACTATCGATGCTGATCATAAATATAGTAACTTTTAGGGGTCTACGGGCAATATTAAGGTATGTTACAAACTAAGCGTCAAAATTAATATACCCTTAGAATAGGGTATAAAAATAGGCAAGTAGTTGAACGGACTTTTGAAAAAGTATACCTCTTGTACCTCCTGAATGTCGCG
Source organism: Portevinia maculata (assembly GCA_949715645.1). Lineage (NCBI taxonomy): Eukaryota > Metazoa > Arthropoda > Insecta > Diptera > Syrphidae > Portevinia > Portevinia maculata. The sequence goes on from OX454527.1 coordinate 70,258,854, forward strand.
TTTAAGATCTTGTCGGCTGTATTGTGTGAACGCCTAAAACCTTTCGCCAACAACCTGATCGGCCCATATCAGTGTGGTTTTAGGTAAGGAAAGTCAACCATCGAGCAAATTTTCACACTCGGACAGATCTTGGAAAAAACCGAGGAATTTCAGATCGATACACACCATCTATTTATCGACTTTAAAGTCGCGTATATAGGGACGAATTATACAAAGCCATGTCAAGTTTTGGCATCCCCGCCAAACTCGTCCGTTTGTGCAGGATGACGATGGAGAAATCTCGCTGCTCCGTCAAAGTCGGCAAGAACACCACCGAGCCATTTGATGTCGAAAAAGGTTTGAGACAAGGCGACGCGCTATCATGTACTTTCTTTAACATAGTTCTTGAAGCAATTGTACGGAACTCACACGCCAACACCAGAGATACAATATAAAACCATTTGCATTCCGAAATTGTAAATTATTTATCTGGGGGTGGTAGGTGGTGATGTGCTGAAGAAATAGTAATAACAAAGGTGCAAGGAAAGCTAAATGGGACACAGAGATTCCAACAAAGAATACTGTTGCGATATATATATGTGCCGCACATATATGTGTTCACAACTGTTGTTTTAAGTATAAACTACGAGATAGGACTTATTAAACGGATTCAAAGTAAATGTTTTCATATTAGATGTGTTTATACTTTGGCTGGGACGTATGCGCCCGACCAGGATCGAAAGGGTTAAACTGATATCGTCTTAATCGTTTTCACACGATTTTAGATAAAAATAATTGCATATCCGAAATTGAAGCAACGCAAAAATCGAATATTTAGTTTTGAATACTTCAAACTTTGAAGTTTTTCACTTTTCTTTGAAATGAGAGTTACTCTCTCGAGTTTGGACTTCTTTTTTTTATAATGCACTTGCTCTTAAGGGATTTTTGGATACCCTTATGATGTAATAGCTACACAGTGCGGGCGTTAAGGAAATTAGGGTTAGAAGATAGGGAGAGATGCCGATGCACATTGATTTTAAATGTTTGTAGAATATAATGTGTAGGAAAAATGGAGCGGGGAAGAGCATTCCACATTTATGTTGTACGGCTAAGGAAAGATTCCTTGTATTTCACTGTAAACTGATGCGCATTCCTTGCACAGCGGGTATTGCGGTTGAAATGTACTAGGGGTGGAGTGCAACTGGCTATTTCATTCGAGCACTTACGGTGGAAATATCGATAAAATAACGAGAGACATTGCGACGATGACTAAGAGAGTCAAGCGATCTCGCGATGTTATAGTCACTAATGAGTTTTATCGCGCGTTTTTGAATCCTGTCTAGCGTTTCCAAATAAGTAATGGGTGCACCAGGATAAACGCCTTATAAATAATAGCCAGATCAGAGTGAGTGAAATATTTCTTGCAGCGCTTAAGGAAGCTGGAACACCAGCATTTATTTGGTGAATTGCAGACCAGAAACCCTCCAAAACAACTTGAATTGAACGGTCCGAAAGGTATTTTCTAATCCATTGAAGAAAGGTATCATCGATTCCAAATGCACGCATTTTCGACAAGAGAGCTTGATTCCAAACTCTGTCAAATGCCTTTGAAATATCAAGCGCAATAATCTTACTTTCACCACCTTGATGAAGAGTTCGGTTCCTGTTGCTGCGAAACCCGTACTGCCGGTCATTGAGAAATTTTCGGGATTCAAGATGTTTCATGAGCTGACGGTTTATCAGCTTTTCCATGACCTTGGAAAGAAGGGAAGTTATTGCAATTGGTCGGTAGGAGGAGGGGGATGACGATTCGCCTTTTTTGGGGACAAGCTGGACAAGTGCTGCTTTCCATCTTCTCGGGTAGAGCCCTGAAATACCATCTGGACCAGCGGATTTGTGAACGTCAAGATCTTGAAGTACTCTAGCCACTGTACGAGTGCGGAAGTGGATTGGTCCCATGGAGTATTCTACGCGCTCGAGTACAGGTCGAGACAAAGCACAATTTAGGAGCGTTGACCTGATTGCAAAGCGAGCAGCTAGCAGATTGGCCTTATCTATAAAGCTGACAGATGGAATGTCATTGTAAATGAGTGTCGGGATAGATGATGAGGCCGAATTCTTGTTGTTTTTAACAAATGACCAAAACCAACGACCATACCACGTCGAGTTAATCGGTTCTCGTCAGATCACCGCAATTAAACGACTTTGGGCGTGGTTAGTACGTAGATGGGGGACCGTTTGAGAACAACCGCGTGTCGTTGGCCAGTCCCATCTACAGAGTTGAGGTAGATATTACATACGTGGTATCAGAATGGACCTAAATTGGTCTAAGTGTGTCGGCTTCTGCCGACAGCCACCTAAACCGAATATAACTTAACAAATGACCAAAAGTTCTTACTACCAGTGGGACTTTGTTGTATTTTTTGCCTCAACTTTTGGAGAATTTGACACGATTAATGTGGGCATTGCAGTTTTTCGGCTTTTCTCAGATGAATCGGCTTTGAAGGACCGTTTTCATTTTCCTACACATAAAGTACGCGAACGGACCTATCATTGTGGCTTACTAAAGCAATTAATAGATGGGAAGGTAAGTGTTCGTTCAAATATGACATTTACTTCAGCTGTCATTCGTCTACTATAGTTGGCCCTTAAGTCGCAATTAAATCTCAGCAATTGAGCAAGCCGACTGAATTGTTCTGGCGCTGAAGGCCTCCTTTGTATGTTATGGAAGTCATCTTCAAAAATGTTGCACAGCGAAGTAGGTAGCTTAATGATAATTGAAATCATATAAAATCACAAGTTGTGTTGCCGACGACGATTTTCAGATTGATCTCGCTTTTTTTGCAAAGCGAACCAAAAAACAATAAACATTTTACATTTTTCTCAAAAATTCCACCTAATGGCAATCAAAAATCAGCACAGGTGTTTGTAGATAGGTACTTGCCCTCAACTTCCGACATCATTCAGTTTATTTATATGCCAACCCACGTCGGTCGATTCGTTTCAACTGTTCTAATTTTACTTTATACATCTGGTGCAACATTATTTACACAATAAAGTCCCGAAAATACTTTTAATCCTCTAAAACATTCCCATTATCGTGTAGCTTGCTGAATCACAGGTAAAATTTGGCATGCACTTTCATTCTTTTTATAAAACTCTAAATCGACCCGCAATTTTTGGCGACTGCTTTTCATTTGCTTCAGTGACAAGTTTATTGGGACGTAAAGCACAGAAATCCGCGACGCATGCAATCGTTAAAATTGCAAAAGCAAATTATTTCAATAGCTTATTTGCACCGATTAACCGAATTGTTCCTCCCTCTATCTCTTTCCTATGCCGTTCGTTATGCGACATTGATTCAGAAAGGGATGTTCTCTTCATTCAGGGCTAAATTGAATTCGCTTTGTGATGACAATTACAGATGTACTGTAATGGGTTCCTTATTATTTCAAGGTTCTTGCACAATAAAAATAGCCGCGGCAATTAATCATAGCGAATAATATTTGATGTATTCAAGAGTCGCTTCGTCAACGTAACATCAAATGAGGTGGTGTTCATTTTTAAAAAAAAAATGTTTGGAAAAATATTCAATCAGACCAGATTAGAGGTTACTCTTTGTCTATGGTAATTGCTCTTTAAGAGAGCTTAAAGATACAAATACATTTTGTTATGAATTATTCATGGACATTGTGATATTTCCCCGTCGATAGCCGTTTTTTTTTATGTGGTTTTCGTGACAAAGTTTGACGTTTTAATTGTTGCCATTAATTTTAAATCCCCGTCAATCGAATTTTGAGGTTACATATACTTGTAAATTTAAATCTTTAAGGAAGATTGTTAACACTAGCATCTTGTTTGTTGTTTTATGATAAGTGTTAAACTGAAAATATTGATGTGAAAATCCAGGGATTTTCGCTCCATCGATCATTTGTTGATTGGTACTCAATTACCATTTCAGATCACAATACAAAATGCTTCCGACTGTCTAACCCCTAATGAAACTCAGGCAACAAATTTCATATTAACATAAATAATGGCGACGGAAAAAAATAATAAACTTGAAGAAGACTTCTTTCCTGGCCCTGATGGTTTGCCTGCAATCGTTTTAAAAATGGTATTAATTATCTGGCGCCTCGCCTAGCTGCCTTATTTCGTCTATCTTTTTCAATTGGAGTTTTCCCTTTTCTGTGGAAGGACTCTTACACCATTCCTACTAACAAGAAGAAAACTAAAAGCGATGTGTGAAATTAAAGGCTCATTGCAAAGCTTTCATGTATTCCCAGGCTATTCTAAATCATCATTTATAAAGTAATGCTGCCTCATGTTCTCTACCGATCAGGACGGATTTGTAATGGCGATCAATGAGGGCAAGACAAAGTATATGCTGTTATCAAGAAACGACACCCAACAACGATGTCTCGGACAGAATGTCACTATAGACAGATATAACTTTGAGGTGGTGCAGGACTTTGTCTACATAGGCTCCGCAATGAACTCAGGCAATGACACCATCACTGAGATTAAACAAAGAATAACTCTTGCCATTCGCTGTTTCTTTGGGCTAAGACAGCAATTAAGTAGCAAAGCAGTTTCTCGAACAACTAAAGTGACCCTTTATAAGACCCTAATAATCCCAGTACTTCTCTATGGTGCACAGGCATGGACTCTAGCAAAAGCGAATGAGATCACTCTTGGTTGTTTTGAGGGGAAAATTCTTCGGGTAATTTTTGTTCCCGTCTGCATAGACGGTGAATGGAGGAGGAGATACAACGACAAACTGTACGGGCTGTACAGCGACATCGACTTAGCCGGAAGAGTGAAGGTCCAACGACTGAGGTGGCTGGGTCATGTAGAGCGAATGGACGTGAATGCTCCAGCCCGGAAGATCTTTGAATGCACACCCTAGGGATGGCGCAGTAGAGGAAGACCGCGACTCAGGTGCGCAAGCAAGTGGAAGGGGACCTCAACCAACTTAGCGTGCGAAACTGGAGACAGCCGGCCAAAGATCGTGCTGTCTGGAGACGCTTGGTGGTTGAGGCCCAGGTCCACACCGGATTGTAGCGCCACCCTTAGTAAGAAAATCAACCACCACCAACTTGATTGAGTTCGTCTCAACGATACTCTGTGCATTAGAAGAATGAAATTAAGTTGATGCTATTGCCACAGATTTCAGCAAGTTATTTGACAAAATTTCTTACCAACTTATAATCCTAAAATGTAATATGCTTGGCTTTTAACCCAGATTTGTCAAATGGATTAAACCATACTTGGAAGACTGGCATTACAAAGTCCTTTTTAGACCCTCATTATCCGACCCAATTGAAACATCATCCGGGGTTCCCCAAGGATGTCATCTTGGACCGATCATCTTTATCTTTACAATGAATCATATAAACATGGTGATTAAGAATTCAGATTTTTCAGCCTTCGCAGATGATATAAAATATTCTAAAATTATTTCATTGCCCGCAGATTCCCTCAGCTCCGAAGAAGACCTAAACAATTTTCTGGATTTTAATGTCAGCAAATGCCAGAAACTAACATATTTCCGTAAACGTCTTCCTTAACCTTCGAGAACTTACTTCATTTGTGATGAATTAGTCCCTTCAACATCTTAAGTTAGTGAATTAGGAGTGCTATGTGATAGTGATCTTAGATTCCATTGCTATCAATATATTGATAGCATAATAAACTGCGCTAACTCCATATTAGAGTTTGTTAAACGGTGGTCCAATGAATTCTCCCAACCCCTATGTCACAAAGTCGTTATATATCACATTTGTAAGACCGCTAATTGAGTATGCCAGTCAGGTATGGTCATGGTCACGTTACCAACAAATCCTCATCCAAATAATCGAAGCGGTCCAACGAAGGTCCATTCGTTTCGCCCTTCGGGTTTTTGGTTATCTTTTTCATCCACCAGCTTTTGCTCGGAAAAAGTGATAGCCCTCAACTAATTCAAATGATCTCCTTTTAGCCTAACCAACGTAACCGCAGAACTGTACCTGTACAACTATTTCGCCCTGTAACTCATCGCATCAAGTATGGGCATTTGTATTTGTATTTGTATATTACATTCATTACGAACCAAAACCCAGAATGCTGCGTATTATCAACAATTACGTCGAGGTATTTGACCTTAATAGCACCAAGCTCTCACTCAAAGAAGCACTCGTAAACATACTTCGCTCCTAATCCTTGATCGCCTGGTTTGTCCCAGGCCAATCAAAATAATAAAAAAAAAATATTTACATATTTAAAATTAGCTTATACTGTGTGGCCAACCGCGTGCTTTTTTTTGATGACTTGTTTGGATGTCAACAAGCTCTTGACCCGTTCTATTACAAATCAATAATAATAGTTTAGTATTGGCTTCGGCATCCTTTTGTAAATACAGCGGTTAAAATATAAATCGTGGGCCTTATTTTGTAGTAGCGTTCTACATTTAGCAGACTGACCAACAATTAGTCCAACCCTGAAAAGGCTTTGGACAGTTTTATGTACTTTACGATTATTTAATTTTTTGGTGTTGGCTAGAGGCCCAATAATCTGCCCAAAATGTTGCGTAAATATTAACAACAGTAAAAATGGTGAAGGAGATCGAGTTTGAGGTGGAGAGTGCTGCGGTTAAAATCAAAAACAGTAGGGTGTGAGTTAACCTTGCGCAGCATACTGGAAATTGGTTCGTTGGAGCTGTATGAGGTGCGGTGAGAATGTATACAATAGACAGGAACATCGCTAATTACGAGGGTCAGTCTAAAAAAATAGAGTTGAAAAGAGAAGCGCAATCGACAGAACAGACGATGAATAAAAGGAATATCACTTACGTCCCTGCATTCTTAAAGAGTATTCAGGTTAGTGAGCTTGAGTCAGTCTTGGTTGGTTGGTTGGCGGGAACTGGCTCTCGATGAGGATGCACTTAGACCAGAGGTAGGTCCATTGTGCTGCCGATGTGTGAGGTGGGTGGGTCCCCCTCTTACTCAGGGAACCATTTGCTCCTCTGAATGAAGGTGCTATAACCTTTGCTGTGCAGGCGTTGTTGAGATCGTTTAAATCATTAAAAAGGTATTCACCCAGTGTAGCCTTGCTAATGTTGGCGTCAGTCTTGATAAGGTGTCAAAATACCGGGGTGTTTCCAGGATAGCCCTTTAAATCATGAAAATGTAACGGCTCTACGGCAAGCAAAAAACTGAGAGAATACAACAAATGAATAAATAATCGTTGTCCTCTCCTGTGGGTGTTAACACCGGACACAACATACTGAGCTTCCATGCAAAAGCAAATGAAACTCAGCACAGATGACCTTACCAGAGGATGACGAGGATGTGCATGACGATACTCCACACTTACTCTGTCACTGCCTCTCAATCTGCCACTTGAGAAAAGAATTCTTCGGAGGGCATTCCTTCCAGGATTTAGAAGAACTCTCTGGCAAGTGTGTCTCAAAAAAAATGACTAGCACGAATTCATAATTGCCTCAGTATAGCTCGGAAATCCATAGGTTCTTTCATAGGTTCTACAATAGGGGATTCATAACTCCCGACCTAAGTATGACGGGTTCAGGTATATCTCACCCCTTAACCCATTAACCTAACCTAACATATACTAAATGTTAACACGTCAACCATCACAACAAAAATTTAACCACTGCGTCCTTTGTCCCAAGAAATGTTATCCCCTAGGTATCTGAACGCGTTGCCTAGCATCTGTTATTGCTGCCAAAGTTCACAGGTAAAGGATCTTTCATTAAGAACTCGACATCTTTTTTAAATAAAATGCAAACGATATATATGTACTTGAGATATCTCAAAAAAAATTATTGGCTTGAATTACTATCAAAACATTTATGAATGGAATTCGACTTCGTTCATATATCCACCACGGGAACGTATGCAGCGATCGATACGTTGAACCCAATTTTCGATGACTCGGCCGCATTTTTCGACCGATACGGCCGCTATTTCTCGTTCAATATTGAATCTGAGCTCCTCTAACGTCGCCGGCTTGTTGGCATACCAATGATTTAATGTAGCCCCATAAAAAAAGTCTAAATGCGTTAAATCACACGATCTGCGGCCAATGGACGGATCCGTTTCTCGAGACAACACGTTCACCGAACTGAGACTTCAATAACTCGATTGTTGCATCCGCTGTGTGGCTTGTGGCACCATCTTCTTGGAACCACATATCACTGATTTCCAATTCATGCAATTGCTCAAAGAAAAAACGTTCCAACATATCTCTGTAGCGAATACCATTTACCGTAACGTGACGGCCATTTTCATCGACGAAAAAACCGGCCCAGTGACGCCACCGGAATGAAAACCGCATCAAACAGTGACTTTTTGCGGATGAAGTGCTGTTTCATGAAGCACATGAAGGTTCTCACCTGTGCAGTAACGCATATTTTTCTTATTGAAGAAGCCGTTTCCAAAAATGCGCTTCATCGCTGAAGATGATTTTGCGATGAAATTCTTCATTTTCTATCCATCATGTCCACAGCCCAATTCGAGAACGTACGTCGCTTCATATGATCAAGCGGCTGTAGTTCTTGAGTCAGCTTAATCTTGCAATGGTGTAGGACAAGATCCTTACGCAAAAATCGCCATAATGTCGTCTGAAAGAGGCCCAATTCCTGAGAACGCTGTCAAATTGACTGATGTGGCTGGTTTGCGGCGGGCGCCTCTAAGGCAGCAGTATTCTCTACACTGCGGGCAAAACGTAGTCTCACTGGCACGGCAACATTAAGTAGCGAATATTCTGACTCAAATGTTTTCACTAGACTATGAATTGCTTGTCTACTGGGACGAGAATTACGGCCGGAAATTGGCTCTTGAAGTTAGGACCAAAGACTTGGAATTTCGGTTGTAAATTTTAATTATTTGTAAAAGTTGTTCCTTTGTTTACTACACAATGACGAAAATGTTGATTTTACTTAATATTTGTACATTGACAGTTAAAGTAATCGGTTAAAGGGTGCGTTCACACTGAAAGTTTGAAGTTGTCAAGTCGCTAATGAAAGACCGTTTATATTGAAAAGACATGCCTATGCCTACTGCACATTCATTATGACGCATACAAGATTCTTCCTACATCGAAAATTCCTATCCGCCTAACAATCCGCAGACAAATCTTTCTGTAGTATTCTTTTAATGTGTTCGTACATATCTACTAATATTTTTTAATACAAATGTATTCTTTCCGTACCATCTATTTAATGCGTGTCAATGACGACGGTACGCCCGTGTACAGTACACCTTAGAATACTACGAACACGGAAGCAAAACGAATTAGATGTTTTGGACATGACTTCACTGACGAATTATGGTTGATTTCTTCCACTTGTTCAAAGAGGAAATATTCACTGAACAGCTGATATGTGCTATTCGTTCAATCACAGAGCCAGTGGGTTAGTAGGGATATGGACTCGAAGTTAGAAAATTGCAAATTAAACGCGCCGATGTATTGCTTCACTATGAATGTCGAGCAGAGATGGTTGAAATTAATTTATAAAATGTGGAAACGTATTTATTGAATTGTTGATTTTAGGTATATGTACATATTTATTTTGTTTATAAATAACAGTTTGCTACCGCACAACTTACAATATTCATTAATTTGAGTTCATTGGTGTCATTGCTGCATTTTTATATTCATACTTTTGCGTTCATAATATATTTAGCTTATTTTCTGTCTTTTTATTTAAAATGTAACTAATTTCAGAGCGTAATTTGCCCGATAACTACGACTAGTCAACCATGCAATAAGCCTGAGGCAGATTAATCTGTCATCTTAATTTAATGTCATTGTTTTTATACCCTATTCTAAGGGTATATTAATGTTGACGCATAGTTTGTAACATACCTTAATATTGCGGGAGACCCCTAAAAGTTACTATATTTATGATCAGCATCGATAGTAATGTCGATCTAGCCATGTCCGTCCGTCCGTCCGTCTGTCGGCAAAAATGAGGCCTTTAAACTGGACCTAGAGAGCTGAAATCAATTCCTTGATCAATTCAATCGAATTTTGAGCTAAAAAGCTGATATTTTTTATATATAATCTATGACTCCTAAAACTGCTCAGGAGATACAAATTTTTAAAATCCGCCCACTGACACGTCTACAATTAAATAAAACAATTTTATTGAAAAACCAAAGTTTGAGCTAGGGAGCGTTTTTATTTACAAAAGCTTCGCTTTTTTCGATAAAATAATTTAAATGTTAACAAAATATATAGAGCGTTCTTAACAATTCAATCATACTAACCCCCAGTTTCATAGTTCAAGTTTAAACTCCACTTTTGGTTTAAACTTTAGTTCAGCAATTTATTCGTTTTCACAGTTTCGTTTAAACCTTAAACTGAGTTCAATTTGCAGTTTAAGTTAAACGACTGTATTCTGCCGTTTAAACCTTTTAAATTTGGAAACACTTTATTAGGGGGATCAAATGCTGAACTATTTCGAAAGTGAAAAGGGTATTTTTCCTTAAACGTGCAGACCATGATGATCCAATGCTCAAAATAACTGACATAGTTGCAAGGTGGCCTGGATCAAGTCATGATTCCACAATTTTTAACAATTCAAGAATCTGTTCTAGGTTTGAAGATGGAGAATTTGGAAATCATGTTATAGTGGCGGACAGTGGCTACCAATGCAGACGCTATGCTGACTCCTTTACGTAGTTGCAACAATCCACAAGAAACATTGAACAATGAATCTCAAATTCGAACACGAAATTGTGTTGAATGGTCTTATGGCGTATGGAAGAGAAGGTTTCCTATATTCTATATTCTTAACGGTGCAGGGAAATAACTTCACATGAGCAATAACTTCACATGGGCAATAACTTCACCTCGAGTGGGCAACAACTTCACTTTTTTTATGAACTTATTGCCCACCATAGGTGAGCAAATACTCCACCGTAAATTTTGTGAACTTATTTCCCACCTATAATTTGAGAATTAGTCTATTATAACTAAAGACCCTTGCACCCACTCCAAATCAAACAGTGACCCCAAGCAGGGGGGTTGCAGGGGGGCAGCATGTCCCCCATATGCATTGCACTGTTTATTTGATTAGTTGCGAAATCGCAAGTAGATTCCATAACCAGTGCAATGCCTTTGGTGGGCAATAAGGTCACAAAAAAAAGTGAAATTATTGCGCACTCGAGGTGAAGTTATTGCCCATGTGAAGTTATTGCCCGTGAAGTTATTTCCCTGCACCATTCTTGACACCGTGCATAGACGAAAAAACACCAGACAAATTCAACGGTGTGATAATAATTCAAACGAGATGTAAGCTAAAGCGCATGTTGTTAGGAGGAAGCTGTCGCTTCACACTATCACGCTTCGTATATTCCTGTCTTTAATTTGGCAAACGCCAAAAGAACGAACAATAGATGACGGAAGAGCAAAACATAAAGGAAAACTTTAAGTAGCTATAAATCTATATATATAAATATAAAATTGACTTGGGGGGAAAGTAGGTTATGAGCCAAGATGCAAATGAATTTCCAATTCTATATTCGACAGTTGACTTATGAATATTCGGATTTTATTGTCAAAACTAGAAGAAAAAATACATAACGTCACATTACGTAATTAGAACGAAAAATGCTGCCAGCTTCGATTCATAAAATCAAGTTAAACGAAGTTCAACTGAACTGAAGTTCAGATTTCACTGTGAAACCGGACGAGTTAAACCAAAAATTTGAACTCAGTTTAAGGTTCAGTTGAACTCAAGTTTAAACCTTCATTGCGAAACTGGCCATAAGACTTTTGTCACGCTTACTTATGAGGGATAGGAATAGAAATAGGTTATCCAACAGTTCGTCCAACGGACTGACAACCATATCAATGGTAATGGTATAAATATCACATACACACACCCATATGTATTTACGTACACAACAATGCCCGTCCAATGTATTATATTTAATAACACAATAACCAACACGAACTAATCCCTTGAAAGTGTTCTAAGCCCCTCTTAGATCTATTATTTTTTGTTGCATTACCTAAGCTTTTCATCTACCCCAACTTAACACCACACATTATTGTATTATATTTTTCCATTCTGACATAAAGTATCGTATAGTATCTGGCGGAAACAAATTACATAATATACATCTCTGAAGACAAGCATTCATTTAACACATTTTCGTTTGGTAATTCCATACAGATATAGTCTGGCATCGAAAATAATTATAAATCATCGAATTATTTTACTTGAAAATTTAAATTTTCGTCGAAAAACACAAATGGTGACTGCAGCCAACCCAGGCATGATCGATTGTATGATGGTCGCCCTTGGAGTCAAATAAGACACATTGCGCGGTCTTTGATGCGAATAACACAACCAAACAAACACCATTTTCCATGTTATCAGCAAAGTATATTTCCACTGAAGTGCGTTTTCGAATTAAAATCCATTTTCGTGTAAGCGAAACGCCGATACGGTGAAATTGCGCTTCAGATACTCTCGATTCTGGGTTCGCTCACACTTATCGGCTTGGAATGTGAGTTTTCTTGCCGTTCAAGAAAAATTGCAAAGTCTTTGATGTTCTGCCGACACCGACAGCAAAACTATACCACTTTGTCAGAGTTAAATAATTTAAATTACATTCGCTTAATAAAAAGGACAAATATTATATTCGACATTTTCTTAAGGTGTTGTACTCGTATACACGTTGCGCTGATAAGGTGTCGTGGTTTCAAGTGCAGGTGCCACATCACGATAACAAGAGAAATGTGTGCGAATTTTGACTTACAGATAAATAATTGCTTTAGCTCTTTTTTTACAAATTTTTTTTTTTTACGAAAAAAAAAATGAAAACCGTCTTAGATGGGAGCCGCTTGAATAGTTAATTAAACAATAAAATATACAAAAGAGCAAATGCTGCACAACAGTCACGTTTGACCCGTATCCATTGTTATAGACGTTCATTGTTTCAAATGCAATTAGATAGGAAAAATGCAGTTTAGTGTTATAAAAGTGGGCATATTCAAGTCGTGATTGAAATGCGAAAATATTTTGTTCTTATCTTTGATCATTGTTTAGCTGTATGTGCAAATTCTAATGTCGGCTATAATAGGACAGTAGAAGTCACGTGATAGTAATTTGGAACTAACTTTTTATTGATTTTGAATCAATATTACTAAAAATTTCAGTTGATTTATCTACATCCAGCAATTTTTTTTTAGCACACATGAGGTTTTGTTTCAAACAGCATGTTCTGTATTGGAAGGACAGTTATATATTTCATTTGAATCTTTTAAGTCGCCATCCCAAAAGGCTGCTATTGCCTTCCATAAAGGCTAAAAATCTCGCCAAATCTCAGGCAGCCATCAAAAGAAATAAAAAGAAATTAAAAACAAGAATTCTTCCTTCATTTTTCATTTAAAAAATATGATCGATCTACACATTTCCATTTTTATCTTAAATGAACATTTTTCTTTTGTTGGGGTGCGAGGCTTTCTACACTGGAGCACTCAGACTCAATTTTGGTCCGTTACACTGCCAGGAAGACAGACCACTTAAATAAACATACATACTTACTTACAAGTGTCTGGAACCTTCCAGAATTACAATCTTCATAGACAGTCAGGCGGCGATCAAAGCACTAGACAGCGAAACCATAAAGTCAAAATCAGTCAGGAATTGCCAAGAATCCATTAGGCGAACGACACAGGATCACTCTCTGCTGGGTCCCCGGTCATAGCGACATTGTTGGGAATGAAAAGGCGGACGAACGGGCAAGAATCGGGTCAGAACTTGACGCAATGGACGCTATTACGTCAATAGACGTCCCAATTAATGCAGCAAAAAGAAACATTGACTAAAAACTGAGAGAACAAATTAACACTACCTGGTCCAAAAGGCATGACTATGTTATATCTCGCAGTCTATGACCAAGAATCGATGAAAAAAAACAAAACAAATTCTCGAAATGAACAAACAAGAAACACGCATCTTAACCGGCGTACTGACAGACTACTGCACCATTAGGTGTAATGGCAAACTGGCTGGGCATCAGCTCACCAGACTACTGCAAGAGCTGTAAAGACATAGAAGAAACCGAGACCAACAAACACCTACTCTGTGAGTATCCAAACCTCCAGATATCTTGACTTCGCTATATGGGCAACAGATTCATCGAAGAGCTAGAGGACCTAGCGCAGGTACCATTGACGGCAACAATCAGGTTTGTCAAAAACACAGGTTGGTTCCAATAAGCCGACCAGCAAGAACAACTTTAACTGAGAATACTTACTTACTTAACGGGCTCCCGACCCGTGAAGAGTCTCTGCCTGAGACACAGCAGCATTCCATCCTCTACGATCCCGGGCGCGCTGCTTCCAGTTGTCCAGACCAAGCGCTCTGGCATCCGCGATGGCTTGGTCTTTGAAACCGAGGTTCGGTCTACGTTGCCTTCTCGAACCTGGGGTCTGAGATTCGAAGATCCTTTAACTGAGAATGGTAAGTGCTTATTGTAAAAGTAGTGTTTACCACGAAAAACAAGAAGGGATCACAATGGACCAATGGGCCCCTGTGCAGGCACACCATAGCATTGCTGTGCACTTCCCTTCTAACCTAACCTAGCCTACTTACAAGCGTTGCCAGGAAGAGTTTTCATTTTAATTTATCAAGAAGATGGGACAGAAGTCAAACCATTGACCTTAACCATTTGCCTTCTACTATTCAAGTTATTACAAAACCATACCAGTGTTGGAGTTGACCAGGGAAGTATCCTAAGGTCCTTGATTTATTACAGTCCTTGTTTATCTGCTTGACGGAAAAGTGACAGACTTCAAACTGCATCAGTTATTTTTTGCTGAAGGTGCAGCCATCTTAAGCGAAAAGTCTCTGCAACGGACACTGTATAGGTAGATGTTTTGGAGGGCTGCAGAAAATAACTACTCAATTCAATAACCCCCCAAAATTTGTATGCAGGTGGAGACTTTTTCGTCGACTTGTTTGTGATCGCTGCGGCGACTAATAACTAATAATACAACAGATGCCGAATCAGCCCCCCCCCCCCCAGTTCCCAACGATTCAGTTTCACAGCCTGCTCGTGGCTGCGAATCTTGCCGACGAAGGGTGCTTGTTATGGCATCGGTGAATTCAGTCATCCTACGCTCGTCCTTCGGATTTTGATCGGCTGGCTGGTTCGTTTTGTCATCTATGCCCCTTACTGGGGTCTGAAGAGACTATCCTCCGACGGAAATGACCGAAGCCCTTCGACACCGGGGACCGCTCTCCATCACCTCGTCTCCTTTGTCCTCTGGAGACGAGGCTTTATCATCGGTTTTCCTATGTTCGGGGTATGAGAATCGTTTTCTTATCTTATGGGCTTCTGCTCTTTATGAAAGTGATAGATTATAGCAGCTCCCCTGTTAGCTTGGAAGAAGACTTCCCGGCCCTCCGACAGCAACTGGGCTAATACTACGACGATTAGCGGCTCGCCTGGAAGAGTATGGGACAACACGACATGCTGCCAAGGGCCAGACCAGGAGCAGCCGCTCTGCTGAGAAAATCGCAGTTGTCCCTGACGATATCGCAGAGAACCCGGGGGTATCGACCAGACGACTTGCAACGCAACTGGGCATTTTGGTAAAAGACTTGAAGATATTTCGTTACAAAGTGCTGACAGTATCCGCTGTTAGCTGGGGCACCGAAAATCCGCGAAAAAGCCACGTAGAGCCATTACACTCGCTCAAAGTTACTGCTTGGTGTGCTGTTTACGCTGGAGGCATCGTCGGAGCGTTTTTTTTTTTCAAAAATGTCGTGGGCCAAACGACAGCTGTTGCCGGCCAGCGCTACAGAGCCATGCACAACGACTTTCTCCTTCCTCTATTGGATGAATTGCGACTGGAGAACATGTGGTTCCAATTGGATGGCGCCTACTGCACGAGCTATTCTGAGAGATTTCTGAGGACTGGATTTCCGGGGTCACCCAATCTGTCGTTTTGGCGATTTGCGCTGGACGGCAAGATCGCCTGATTTAACCGTTCCGGACTTCTTTTTGTGGGATTTTCTGAAGCCACGAGTCAATGTCAACAAGCCGCAGACTCTTGAAGCCTTCAAAGAGAATATCTGTCAAGAATACGAGGGCCTATCGCCGGAACTTCTGGCAAGAGTGATGGGAAATGCCATAAATCGGGCCCGAATGGTCATCAATTCTGGCGTCAACAACCGTCAGATTCTTGAAGCCCTCAAAAAGAATATCCGTCAAGAATACGAGGACCTATCGCCGGAAGCTCTGGCAAGAGTGATGGAAACTGCCATAAACCGGGCCCGAATGGTCATCAATCCTGGCGTCAACAACACTCAGACTCTTGAAATCCTCCAAGAGAATATCCGTCAAGAATGCGAGGACCTGTCGCCGGAAGTTCTGGCAAGAGTGATGGGAAATGCCATAAATCGGGCCCGAACGGTCATCAATTCTGGCGTCAACAACCGTCAGATTCTTGAAGCCCTCAAAAAGAATATCTGTCAAGAATACGAGGACCTATCGCCGGAAGTTCTGGCAAGAGTGATGGAAAAAGCTATAAATCGGGCCCGAATGGAAATCAATTCTGGCGTCAACAACACTCAGACTCTTGAAACCCTCCAAGAGAATATCCGTCAAGAATGCGAGGACCTATCGCCGGATGTTCTGGCAAGAGTAATGGAAAATGCCATAAATTGGGCGCTAATGAGCATCAATTCTGGCGTCAACAAGCCTCAGACTGTTGAAGCCCTCCAAGAGAATATCCGTCAAGAATACGAGCACCTATTGCCGGAAGTTCTGGCAAGAGTGACGGAAAATGTCATAAATTGGCCCGAATGGTCATCAATTCTGGCGTCAACAAGCCTCAGACTCTTGAAGCCCTCAAAGAGAATATCCGTCAAGAATGCGACGACCTATCGGCGGAAGTTCTGGCAAGAGTGATGGAAACTGCCATAAACCGGACCCTAATGGTCATCAATCCTGGCGTCAACAAGCCTCAGACTCTTGAAGCCCTCCAGGAGAATATTCGTCAAGAATACGCGGACCTATTGCCGGAAGTTCTGGCAAGAGTGATGGAAAATGTCATAAATTGGCCCGAATGGTCATCAATT
Organism: Portevinia maculata; assembly: GCA_949715645.1. NCBI lineage: Eukaryota > Metazoa > Arthropoda > Insecta > Diptera > Syrphidae > Portevinia > Portevinia maculata. The sequence goes on from OX454527.1 coordinate 70,275,940, forward strand.
CTGGCGTCAACAAGCCTCAGACTCTTGAAGCCCTCAAAGAGAATATCTGTCAAGAATACGACGACCTATCGCCGAAAGTTCTGGCAAGAGTGATGGAAAATGTCATAAATTGGCCCGAATGGTCATCAATTCTGGCGTCAACAAGCCTCAGACTCTTGAAGCCCTCAAAGAGAATATCTGTCAAGAATACGACAACCTATCGCCGAAAGTTCTGGCAAGAGTGATGGAAAATGTCATAAATTGGCCCGAATGGTCATCAATTCTGGCGTCAACAAGCCTCAGACTCTTGAAGCCCTCAAAGAGAATATCCGTCAAGAATGCGACGACCTATCGGCGGAAGTTCTGGCAAGAGTGACGGAAAATGTCATAAATTGGCCCGAATGGTCATCAATTCTGGCGTCAACAAGCCTCAGACTCTTGAAGCCCTCAAAGAGAATATCCGTCAAGAATGCGACGACCTATCGCCGGAAGTTCTGGCAAGAATAATGGAAAATGCCATAAATCGGGCCCGAATGAGCATTAATTCTGGCGTCAACAAGCCTCAGACTGTTGAAGCCCTCAAAGAGAATATCCGTCAAGAATTCGACGACTTATCGCCGGAAGTTCTGGCAAGAGTGATGGAAACTGCCATAAACCGGGCCCGAATGGTCATCAATTCTGGCGTCAACAAGCATCAGACTCTTGAAGCCCTCCAAGAGAATATCCGTCAAGAATACGAGGACCTATTGCCGGAAGTTCTGGCAAGAGTGACGGAAAATGTCATAAATTGGCCCGAATGGTCATCAATTCTGGCGTCAACAAGCCTCAGACTCTTGAAGCCCTCAAAGAAAATATCCGTCAAGAATGCGACGACCTATCGGCGGAAGTTCTGGCAAGAGTGATGGAAACTGCCATAAACCGGACCCTAATGGTCATCAATCCTGGCGTCAACAAGCCTCAGACTCTTGAAGCCCTCCAGGAGAATATTCGTCAAGAATACGTGGACCTATTGCCGGAAGTTCTGGCAAGAGTGATGGAAAATGTCATAAATTGGCCCGAATGGTCATCAATTCTGGCGTCAACAAGCCTCAGACTCTTGAAGCCCTCAAAGAGAATATCTGTCAAGAATACGACGACCTATCGCCGAAAGTTCTGGCAAGAGTGATGGAAAATGTCATAAATTGGCCCGAATGGTCATCACTTCTGGCGTCAAGAAGCCTCAGATTCTTGAGCCCTCAAAGTGAATATCCGTCAAGAATGCGAGGACCTATCGCCGGAAGTTCTGGCAAGAGTGATGGAAAAAGCCATAAATCGGGCCCGAATGGAAATCAATTCTGGCGTCAACAACACTCAGACTCTTGAAACCCTCCACGAGAATATCCGTCAAGAATGCGAGGACCTATCGCCGGAAGTTCTGGCAAGAGTGACGGAAAATGTCATAAATTGGCCTGAATGGTCATCAATTCTGGCGTCAACAAGCCTCAGACTCTTGAAGCCCTCCAAGAGAATATCCGTCAAGAATACGAGGACCTATTGCCGGAAGTTCTGGCAAGAGTGACGGAAAATGTCATAAATTGGCCCGAATGGTCTGCAATTCTGGTGTCAACAAGCCTCAGACTCTTGAAGCCCTCCAAGAGAATATCCGTCAAGAATACGAGGACCTATTGCCGGAAGTTCTGGCAAGAGTGATGGAAAATGTCACAAATTGGGCCGAATGGTCATCAATTCTGGCGTCAACAAGCCTCAGACTCTTGAAGCCCTCAAAGAGAATATCCGTCAAGAATGCGACGACCTATCGCCGGAAGTTCTGGCAAGAGTGATGGAAACTGCCATAAACCGGGCCCGAATGGTCATCAATTCTGGCGTCAACAAGACTCAGACTCTTGAAGCCCTCCAAGAGAATATCCGTCAAGAATACGAGGACCTATTGCCGGAAGTTCTGGCAAGAGTGACGGAAAATGTCATAAATTGGCCCGAATGGTCATCAATTCTGGCGTCAACAAGCCTCAGACTCTTGAAGCCCTCCAAGAGAATATCCGTCAAGAATACGAGGACCTATTGCCGGAAGTTCTGGCAAGAGTGATGGAAAATGTCATAAATTGGCCCGAATGGTCATCAATTCTGGCGTCAACAAGCCTCAGACTCTTGAAGCCCTCAAAGAGAATATCTGTCAAGAATACGACGACCTATCGCCGAAAGTTCTGGCAAGAGTGATGGAAAATGTCATAAATTGGCCCGAATGGTCATCAATTCTGGCGTCAACAAGCCTCAGACTCTTGAGCCCTCAAAGTGAATATCCGTCAAGAATGCGAGGACCCATCGCCGGAAGTTCTGGCAAGAGTAATGGAAAATGCCATAAATTGGGCCCGAATGAGCATCAATTCTGGCGTCAACAAGCCTCAGACTGTTGAAGCCCTCAAAGAGAATATCCGTCAAGAATACGAGGACCTATCGCCGGAAGTTCTGGCAAGAGTGATGGAAACTGCCATAAACCGGGCCCGAATGGTCATCAATTCTGGCGTCAACAAGACTCAGACTCTTGAAGCCCTCCAAGAGAATATCCGTCAAGAATACGAGGACCTATTGCCGGAAGTTCTGGCAAGAGTGACGGAAAATGTCATAAATTGGCCCGAATGGTCATCAATTCTGGCGTCAACAAGCCTCAGACTCTTGAAGCCCTCCAAGAGAATATCCGTCAAGAATACGAGGACCTATTGCCGGAAGTTCTGGCAAGAGTGATGGAAAATGTCATAAATTGGCCCGAATGGTCATCAATTCTGGCGTCAACAAGCCTCAGACTCTTGAAGCCCTCAAAGAGAATATCTGTCAAGAATACGACGACCTATCGCCGAAAGTTCTGGCAAGAGTGATGGAAAATGTCATAAATTGGCCCGAATGGTCATCAATTCTGGCGTCAACAAGCCTCAGACTCTTGAGCCCTCAAAGTGAATATCCGTCAAGAATGCGAGGACCCATCGCCGGAAGTTCTGGCAAGAGTAATGGAAAATGCCATAAATTGGGCCCGAATGAGCATCAATTCTGGCGTCAACAAGCCTCAGACTGTTGAAGCCCTCAAAAAGAATATCCGTCAAGAATACGAGGACCTATCGCCGGAAGTTCTGGCAAGAGTGATGGAAAAAGCCATAAATCGGGCCCGAATGGAAATCAATTCTGGCGTCAACAACACTCAGACTCTTGAAACCCTCCAAGAGAATATCCGTCAAGAATGCGAGGACCTATCGCCGGAAGTTCTGGCAAGAGTAATGGAAAATGCCATAAATCGGGCCCGAATGAGCATTAATTCTGGCGTCAACAAGCCTCAGACTGTTGAAGCCCTCAAAGAGAATATCCGTCAAGAATTCGACGACTTATCGCCGGAAGTTCTGGCAAGAGTGATGGAAACTGCCATAAACCGGGCCCGAATGGTCATCAATTCTGGCGTCAACAAGCATCAGACTCTTGAAGCCCTCCAAGAGAATATCCGTCAAGAATACGAGGACCTATTGCCGGAAGTTCTGGCAAGAGTGACGGAAAATGTCATAAATTGGCCCGAATGGTCATCAATTCTGGCGTCAACAAGCCTCAGACTCTTGATGCCCTCAAAGAGAATATCCGTCAAGAATGCGACGACCTATCGGCGGAAGTTCTGGCAAGAGTGATGAAAACTGCCATAAACCGGACCCTAATGGTCATCAATCCTGGCGTCAACAAGCCTCAGACTCTTGAAGCCCTCCAGGAGAATATTCGTCAAGAATACGTGGACCTATTGCCGGAAGTTCTGGCAAGAGTGATGGAAAATGTCATAAATTGGCCCGAATGGTCATCAATTCTGGCGTCAACAAGCCTCAGACTCTTGAAGCCCTCAAAGAGAATATCTGTCAAGAATACGACGACCTATCGCCGAAAGTTCTGGCAAGAGTGATGGAAAATGTCATAAATTGGCCCGAATGGAAATCAATTCTGGGGTCAACAACACTCAGACTCTTGAAATCCTCCAAGAGAATATCCGTCGAGAATGCGAGGACCTATCGCCGGAAGTTCTGGCAATAGTAATGGAAAATGCCATAAATTGGGCCCTAATGAGCATCAATTCTGGCGTCAACAAGCCTCAGACTGTTGAAGCCCTCAAAGAGAATATCCGTCAAGAATTCGAAGACATATCGCCGGAAGTTCTGGCAAGAGTGATGGAAAATGCCATAAATCGGGCCCAAATGGTCATCTACTCTGGCGGCGGCCTCTTAGCCGATATAATTTTCTTGACTGAATGGAAAAAAGTTTCAGTCATCATTAAACATAATCCAAAAGCAGAACCAAAGTTTTACATTCATAAAAAAAACTACAGCCTAAGAACATTGGGTGATAACTTTTGCTCCACTTTGTATATATTTTTTGCAAATCTGGTTGCTGCATTTTTCAGTTGTTTTTCAAGATATATTGTGCCCGATCTGAAAATATGAACTGATTCATATTATATATACTTATTGCTTTCATTACAATAAATTAAAAAAAATTAACTTAAATCAGTGTTTAATTGCAAAGAATATGTTGTTTACAAAAGCTTTTAAGTTCACAGTGAGTAATAAAAAAAACATATTTATGAAGCACATTGAGCCCGACGGAAGGCTAGAATAAGCGAGATATTTATCGTACTGTCCATTCGGATTTTCTCCCACTTTAATTTCAATAACCGTTCCTGCAAGTTTTTCACCGGTCATTTAATAGTTTTAACGCTCAAATTATAATTGCACTATAGATTTATTAGCTTTTTTAAATTGCCGCAGTACCTTTAAATAACCAGCCAAATTCTCGTATATCGGCTGGCCATGTTTTACTAGATACTGAATTAATTTAATTGTCGTAAACACCGTTTTAATTATTAACTTTCCGATGAAACTGGCCAAATGTTTGAAAAAAAATTGCTCATTTATTTGATGCCATAATAAATTATCCAAATCTGAGACTTAAGCTAAAATAAAATTTCAATTTCTTCTGTTGATAGTTCATTTCCTCCTTAGCGCAATAAAGCTGAATATTCCAACAGAGATTACTTCATCAATTAAATGAATATACTCGTATATCTCAATTTATATTTTTTTTTTCAACAACCACAGCTATTCTGTGCAGTAATTAAATCGCATTGACACTACAATAATTGGAAGTTAAGTTTGCAAACAATAAATAAGTATAAGCTAAGCGGGCACTTAATCGCAACAAGCATATTTGTTCAAATAAGAATTTCATTTGAACAAATTCTAAGTATGGAGATGCAATCCACAATATTTCGCCAATCATGTTCACTATTAAAGATTCAAAGGAATTTAAAAAAAGAATTGCATCTGCCACTTAACAATGATGTTTATTTAAATTCCTTATATCGCATTTTATATCACATTTCAGGTTTTAAGTGGAAAAAGAATTTGTGGTAAAAAAAATGAAGTGAAACAAAATATCGCCCGAGGGACAGAATTCCAATTAAAAAAGCGTACTTTGTTTATTTTTCTTTAATTTGTTTTTTCTTTGAACAAAGGGGTTAATTGAAAGCAATTTAAACAAAAAATGTAATGTTATTCTTTATTGATTGCAAAGTGATTGCCGCTTGTACTGCATTTATTGATTAATAATACTTTGATCTGGATAAGGTAAACCCCCGTTTTTTTCACATTGTTTTCGTTTACTTTGAGTTGATTGGAAAACATAAAACTAAACGATAACGAATCTACCTACCTCACAATATTTGGTGATACAGTTCGGTTCCCTTGATTAGACGCACCTGAATAATTACAAAAAATTCTGCAAACTTTTGTGTTCGATATATGATTATATGACAATAGAGATGTCAAATGATTAGCACCAATTTTCAAAAACAAAAAAAATTCCAGCAATTGAGGAAGTACGAGTATCTCACAAATAGTGCGCTCTATATTGGCCTTCACCTTGACCAATGACTTTAAATACTCTCACAGAAAAAGTCCAGTGGCGTCTTGGAGGCCACAGGTACATTTCCGGAGATTACCTTGTCGACGAATACTTCCCTTAATAACTCGATGGTTCCGACGGTAGTATGGCATATATCAAATCTTCATCAGACCATGTTCACGCACTTTTTCAACCAAAAATCGTTGTTCATGGCTCTGTAGCTGCTGGCATTGACAGTGGCAATTTGCTTTTGTTTATTTGTCAAGAAGTATTTTAAAAGCGCGCGCTTTTTAACATTTTCCAAACCTTTTTTTATTTTTTGCAGAATTTTGTAAAGCAGTATTTTGTAAAGCAGAATTTTGTAAAGCAGAATTTTGAAAAGCAGAATTTTGAAAAAAAAAAGAATTCTGAAAAGCAGAATTTAGAAAGCAGAATTTTGTAAAACAGAATTTTGAAAGCAGAATTTTGACCTCGACAGAATTTCGACCCCAACCCGAAATTTATAATACAGACTCTCCAGGGGCCCTTGATGCTCATGTGTAAATATTTTCCAAATTCGCCACTGACACGCCCACAATTTGAATTAGATGGAGCGAAAGAAGTTTTACTTCAGTCGTGTGGTCTTAAGCACACTCATTTTTTTTTTCGTCAATAGTACCTACGTCGAATGTTGGCTTCTAAGTGATTAATCAATTCTTTCAATAAGTTTGGCGAATAGAGAGCGAATTTTGGAAATAAATGTTCACGATGAGTAAACGTTGTTCTGGTGTAAGTCTTTCCATGGTGATTTGCCAAAGTATACTGCAAAAGAAAGTCACACACTTTTTTATTATGACAGCTAGTTTAACAGTTATCCCTATCAGAAGTTTTATACCTCCATAAAAAAACACCCTATACATCAAACCGGGATTGTTCCGGTCAAATCGGGACATATTGTAGGCCTATTTAGATATAATATATTTTGATGTCTCGGAAAAGCTCACGTATCACCAACTTTGTTTCCACCAAAATAACGTTCTGTATTCGAAACAAATGTGCACTGGAATGCTTTTTAATACACTATCAGTTCTGTGTCGTGGAGCAAGCAACTATCACGAGCAGAAATTTGCCGGCACTAAAAGTGCTCCCACAGGCTCATCATTTAGTGCAGGTGTTAGTAAGGACAAAACAATTAAAAATACAATAATTATGTACCTACTCGTATAAAATACTAACACAAACACAAATGATGCAAATAAATTAAGACATTAAGGTATTATCACGCAAAATATTTTTCAGCTTAATTTTACTAACATGCAAGTCAATCACATGATCATTTATATTATATATTCTACTCATGCGACTAATAGGCTCTAGCCTCCCATAATTCGTTCTATGATGGGGGCTAAACAATAAATCAACACTACGTAAATTATGGGCACCACACCGAAAATTAAAGCCAATAGATGACAGCAAGTCAGGTGCATCTATTTGACCGGATATAAGCTGCTGTAAAAAAATGATATCGCTATTAAGCCTTCGTTGAGAAAGGGGTAACATTTGAAGAAGCTTAATACGCTGACTGTAAGGAGGAAGGTTAAAATGATCATCCCATAGAAGTCCTCTAAGTGCAAATCGAATAAATTTACGTTGAATGGCCTCTATTCGATTTGAATGAATGTTGTTGAACGGCGTACAAACTTGTGAAGCATACTCTAGAATCGGACGGACAAAACAATTGTACAATGACATAGTAACGTATGGGTCATTAAATTCTTTCGCCCACCTTTTTAGGAAGCCCAGCATAGAATTAGATTTATTAACAATAAAATTGATATGGTTGGCAAAAACCAGTTTGGGATCGAAATAAACCCCAAGATCCTTAAAATTATCAACATTACAAAGAACATGTTGAGACAAAGAATATTGAAAGGTGGAAGGTATATTCTTTCTAGAGAATGTCATATGTTGACATTTAGTAGGGTTCAGGGATAAACCGTTTTTATCACACCAATTGGCGAAGCTATTAATGTCAGATTGAAGAAAAATTCTATCTTGCTGACTAGTGATAGATTTAAATATTTTCATATCATCAGCGTAGATCAGGATATTACTGTGATTTATACATGCTTTAACATCATTAATGGCTAGTATAAATAGAATTGGTCCGAGGTGACTACCTTGGGGAACTCCAGACTCAGCTGACTTGATAAACCCTTGATCTAAGGTATGAATTAACCGATTTTATGAAACTTGGTGGGAAACCAAAAGCCCTGAGCTTAAACTCGATTATTTCATGGGACAGCTGGTCGAAAGCTTTAGAGAAGTCAGTGTATATGCAATCCATTTCGTCTTTATTCTCTAAGGCATTAGAACAATCATGCAAGAAACTTAACAGATTAGTGACAGTGGATCTGTTTCTTACAAATCCATGCTGTTCATTACAAATTCCTATATACATTCCTATACATATAATTCAATAATTCAATATGAACATTAAATGTTAATAATATATTAAATTGCGACAAAGAAATATTAACTTTTCGCAAACAATTTGTTCAAAAAGCTTAGGAATACACGAAAGCTTTGAAATAGGCTCACCACGTTCGCCTTTTTTAAATACAGGTGTGATATAGATAAGGGAATTTACCAGTACTAATGGACAATTCAAACAGATATTTAAGATATGGAGCAATTGCATGACTACATTTTTTAAGAACGATCGGTGCAATGGCATCAGGACCTGATGAATAATCATTCTTCAGAGAAGAAATAAATTTTAAAATTGTTTCCAAGTCAAATGAGAAGCTACTAAAACTTATTTGGGAACAACTAGTTAGATAACTAAAAAATTGCTCATCTATGTGAAGAGGGGTCACCCTAAACGACTTACTGAAATAATCTGCAAACATATTGCTTGCATCTAGCGAATCAGCAGTTGTAGAGCTATTGTAAGTAAGTTTCGATGGATAACCATCGGTTTTTTTCTTAGAATTAACAAATCCCCAAAAAAGTTTTTGGTCCAATTTTAGATAGCATTCCATTTTACTTATGTAGTCAATATATAAGTTGCAGGATAAAGATTTGAATTCATTGAATAATGTGAAATAGAGTTCAAGATCCGAGTGGCAGAGACTTTTTAAATAGTTCTTCCAAGCCCTATTACGTCTGTTTCGTATCGATTTGAGCTCTTTGGTATACCAGGGATGGGACGTTTTCATATTCCTAGACGATTTGACAGGAATCACTTTTTTCATGCAGTTATCCATCAAAGAATAAAAAGCACCGACTGCATCTTCAATATTAGATAACGCAGTAAGATTAAAATTAAGGCTATTAATTTCATCGGAAAGCCTTTGAAAATTTGCTTTCCGAAAGTCAAAAGATTGCGAACGGTCATACGAATTACTGTTTTCGTACAGATGTGCGCCCAGTTCAATAAATACATCCAAGGGTGGATGATTGTCATCTATGTTAGTTATACTGAAGCGGGATTCCAGAACAACAGTACTAACAGAGTCAGAAGAGAAAACAAGATCGAGGGTTCGATTTTTGAAATTTTTTATACAGATTGTTTGCTGTAAGTCAAGAGACAAAATGTTGTCTAATAAAGCGAGCTCTTGTTGGGCAGAGTCAAAGGATGGAATGAGATGAGAATCATCCTCAGAAGGTAGCAGGTACCCATCCAATATGTGGCAAATTAAAGTCGCCTATAAGTACGAGTAAAACAGTGCTGTTACAACAAGATATGTCAAAAATATGGTCAAGTGCCATAGAAAGTTCAGAATACAAAGAAAATAGACGAGACGATGGAATGTACGCATTAACAACATATTAATATTTGTTCTTAAGTGTAATTTTTACACAGATAATTTCGACATTTAGTGGAAAGGGAAAGTCAATCTTTCGTGACTCAAAGTTGGAACGAATAGCAATCAGGACACCTCCTCCAAGCGCTTTCATGTCATTTTTATGACGGTCGTTTCTGCATACGGAGAACTCATGATTGAAGAGTTCCGTGTCTAAAATTCCGGCATTAAGCCATGTTTCCATCAAGGAGAAGATATCATTCACATATACAGCCAACTGCAGGCAACAATCGCATATATTTTTACCATTGACGACCATTGCGACATACTAGTACCCGCGATTTTTCACATCTTTACAGGTACAAAGAAAATTGTTTGCCATCACTTTTGTTTAGTAATTTGGGGGTCTCGGAATACGCGAATCTGGCTTTGGAAACGGGAATTGGTGGAGTGCTCGTCAAATGGTTAAAAGGTAGTCAGGAGGGAAAGTTAAAAGCTATGTAACTATGCAAGGTGGTATAAGAATAATTTCTAAAGAAATAAGTAGAAAGGAAAATTTATTTCATTCGATAAGACTATTGAGGAAAATGTATTAAAGGATGAAACGAGTACTGACGCATCTTTAGTAATCTTAAAATAAAGGGTTTTTCAATAAGAGCGCTACAAAAGTTTTTTTTAAATAAAACAAAAACTGTTTTGGATATCAATGAAATTCTTTATTCCTGTGAAAGTACGTTCGATGCCATTATGTATGGAACTCGATTTCTTTTGCATGGCCACCACGGGCACGCTTGCAGGAGTCCAGACGCTGAACCCAATTTTCGACGGTTTTCAAGCATAAATCGGCCGATACTGCTGCAATTTCACGTTCGATATTCGTACGAAGTTCATCCATCGTCGCTGGCTTGTTGGCATTTTTCATATTTTCATATTTCAAATTCTGACGGAGTCCCTCAAGGCTATGAGATTTTATCCATACCTGTTGCTATAACCGAAGCCTCATATACAAAATGTTCCTTCAAACACATTTTTGCTTATAAAATGTATTTAAAATTCCATGTCGCCAGGTGACCTTCCTTAAAGCTTGAAATTCTATTTCGAAATCGCGTCAGACTGTCATACATCCTTTTCGCCTTGTTCTGGTTTTCGTTGGTGTGTGTGTGTTTTTCTGTATTTCCAACTGAAAAACGAACTAATGCTTGCCAATCACGCAATCATTATGTGAAAATCACCTTGAAATAGAAGAAAATTCGCAGAAAATCTAATGTATACTTGCTCCTCTCAATGACAGTGAGTGAAAGTTGATGTTTCTTTGCACACTCGAACAGCGAGACGAGGTGAAACAGGGAGTAATTCGTCGACACTCGTCGTGAATGTGAACTAAATTTTGTTTGTTCCTTTTTTGATTTATTATGAACTCTTTTTGCTTATCCATTTCGTGTGGATGTTTCTAAGGATTGGCGACGACAATGCCTTTGACGAAGCTGATGATAATGGGCTTCCTTGAGCCTCACCCACGAAATAATTGGCCATTTCGTTTAAGAGTTCAACACGAAGGTTTGTTTACCTCTTGAAAATGGTTTTTCGTTTTGGGTTTACTTTTCACCATTTAGACACGAGCGTTGGGATTGCGAGGGATGGTGTAATGAATGTCAGAAATCTTCTAGAAACAGACATCGATGAATTTATATTTCTATAATTAGACACATTTTTGTGAATACATAACCTTAAATGGAGACCCAGTAGTAACATGCGTTACTAATGTGATTTTCCAAAATCGGTAAATTTCGACCGCCTACATTGGGTGAATTTGATTTTTTCCATAAAATTTCATCTACTTAACCTTGAAAGTCACACTTATGATTGACGTGAATCATTCGTGTGAATGTTGTGTTGCCATGCCACCGCAGCGAGAAATATTGAAATGCAGTTCACTACTTTGTTTGTACATCATTTGCATACGTTTCATATGAGTAGGAGTATGTTCGAAGTACTCGTATGTGGGATGAATTCGAGAAAAAAAAACGATTTATAGATTCTCGAGTAATTAATAGTAATCGCGTTAAGCCAGAGGAAGATCAATAGCTCGAGGGTGCTACGAATATGTATTTATACTAAAGGGTTATCGATGTGGGTTACACTTGCAGCCAAATCACCGATATAAGTCTGGGTTTAAATGAGTTTGAAACTTTGCAAGTGGAATGTCTAACAACTTGACGCCACAAAGTGGGCGATCAAGAAAATATTTTAATTAAACTTACATTCAGGGATACATTTGTATGTGGTGCGCAGTAAACTGTTTTCAACAAATCAACCGCCCACAAACTTTGTCTGTTTGGTTGGAGTGTTATGGTGACTCGCAAACAATGTTAACAAGGTTAGTCCGTTGAATTTGCAGAATCTTAGGTCAGAGAGCTGGGGAAAAATAGGCACAACGTGCGAATTAGTAATCTGAAAAAACGTGAGGCTGATGTGATAAATGTTTTTCACACTTAACCATTTAGCTAACCAAGACCCATTGAAAGCACTGGAAAAAGTTCGCTCAGAGCGTTGTAAAGGTACGTAGTTGGTTTGATTTTTTCAAAGAAATCATTGGAATCATTGAGGTGCTATATCTTCCACCGAGTCATGGCCAACGTTTTAACATTCCTGCCAAAGTTGTTCGTCAGTGCAAGATGACGGTGGAGAGTTGCCCGTGCTCTCTGATTATTTAATTCAAAATAATTGTGTGGGTCTCTACTGCCAAAATCAGAGATACATTCTTTCAAAATTCTTTCCAACTTCTAGTATACACTGCTGACATTGGGATAAACGGATTGAAAGTGGGCTACCGGTGTTGCGTTTGTGAGTATTGCGGCTGATCTGGCAAAGATGGGTTAAGCCGTAAATGAGGACAAAACGAAGTATGTGCGTTGCTCAGATAAAAATCATAACAATTGTATGGGTCCTGTTTCACAGATCATACAACACACAACTTTCTTTTTCATAGATTTTATTGGAATTTTTGTATGATGTATTATTGTTTTTGTTTTATGAAATGTATGATTTTGAAGATGGTGATAGTGGAGATATTGTAGACGAAAATGAAAACGATAACAACGATGTAGTGGAGGCGTTAAGAACTTATTTGAACTATTTTTCCTCATTGACCTATGTATGAACTTCATTAAAAATAAATACTCAAAAATAGTTTTATTTCAATTTTATTTAGTAATCAGCTTCTTTATCCGATGATTGGGAGGAAACAAAAAGGGGTGATGTAAATTTTGACAGTTGAAGACCTTAACGCACCTATTTTACACGGCACTCCATCTGCTTATAAATAGTTGTTTATTTTGAGGAGTTTTTTTTGTAAGCATTTGCATTTTCATTGACAAGCCCATAAATGCCAATGAAATTATTTTTTTCCACGCATCGAAAATCTCTGCTTTTGTAGCCGTAAAACCTCCCAAATAGCAAATCTTTTTTATCGTGCTTTTCTTGAAGCACGGTTATTTGTTGTTCCTTTGCTGTCTTATAAATTCATAAATAATAAATAAGTAAAAAAGTATGTACTAACTTTTGGGTTTTGCATATTTTGGTTTGTTGAAATTGTTGCTGTATGAATTGTATGATAATTTTGAGGTTAAATTGCTGTATGAAATGAATTAGAGATTTCTGAGAAACAGGGTCATACAACATTCTAATACTTGCAGTCAATTCTCGCTTTCATAAATTGTTGAAAGGGGTTTACCACGAAATCTAGAAAGCAATAATCCAGAAAACAAAAATCTCGAAAGTAAAAATCTCGAAAACAAAAATCTAGAATTGGAAAAATCTCGAAATACAAAAATCTAGGAAAAAAAATCTCGAATGAATATACGAGTATTCATTTTTGAGACAATGGTTACAATTCGCGCGCATTGTAACCACTGTCTCAAAAATTAATATATTCATTCAAGATTATTTACTACTCTTTAACATCCACGATTGGCTAGCAAACTGCCCATGCAATTGTAAACAAGGTACCTGAAATTAGTGTTGTTTAGGATCGTGTGTTATCACAACGTGAGTGCAAATAAAAACAATTAAAATGAAAGTAAATGAAATCATTACAAACAAAGGTATAAGAAGATGGAAAGTATAAAGAAGATGGAAAAAATGTCGATCGACTTTATGTCCATAAGAAATCGGAAGTAATGTCGAAATTCATCAATTTCTATTCTCGACTTTATTTCCAATTATGAAGTAGTACAAAAGAGTTATAATATCGAATAAGATTTCGGAGATCGACATTATTCTACTTGATATTTCGCAACTCATCCCATAAATAGTGCAATGCCTATGGGGGCCATGCTGCCCCCTGCAACCCCCCTGCTTGGGGTCGCTGTTGGATTTGGAGTAGGTCCGAGGTTTTCAGGGGTGCAAATCTGAAAACAGTTAGGAATCTATATCTCATTGTGTAAATAAATTAAAAGCGAAACAGGGCCTTTGGAAATTCGGTGTTATTTCGCTTTATTTCACGGCACCTTATTTACCTTATTTTCCATTTTTACCATTTTTTTAATGTTTTTTTTTTGTTAAATATTGATTTTTTTGTTGTTTATTTACCAAAAAAAATTGCTCAATAAACTAAATATGTAATGCGTTTTCTTTAAGTTTAAACTCTTTAAATAGGTAAGAAAGAAATCTCGAATTAACTTTTTTTTTTAATTTTTTTTCGAGATATCGTCTTTCGAGATTTTTGTCCATTCGAGATTCTTGTGCCTTCGAGATTTTTGCATTCTAGATTAAAAATTTGTTTTTTTCGAGATTTCTTGCATTCGAGATTTTGTCATTCGAGATTACGTCATGATCCCGTTGAAAGAATACTGTGAATCAGAAATCATACAGCAGAACTGTCAAAATCATACAATGTATGTTTTGAATGATCTGTGAAACAGGCCCCTCATAGAATTTTGCATTGAATTTGGTAACACAGAGTTGTTAAATCATTAACAAGAGCGTCCATATTTCAAAATTGTAAAATAAAGAAGCAGGCCTGAAACATAAATGCATCATAATTCGAACGACATGAATCCAATCAACTACAAATAAAGGAAAAGCGGAAGAAGAGGAAATTTGGAACATGAACTATTCCATTCATTAAAATCCAGTAAAGCATCGTTATCTTTCTGCATTTATTATTTCTATATCTGTATCTCGAAATACGAAACACGGTCCGACTCCCGAAACAGTTTCATCTATGGCGTTCACATAAAAGATTCAATCCGAATTGAATTCCATGTAAACCCAGATTGAAGGATTAACTCAATCCGATTACAATTTTTTTTTTGTTTTTCGATCGATATACCAACTTAGTAATGTGTGTTCTAACCTCTACTAACAATTTTACAATTCTTACTCACACATAACGAAATCACAATTTTCTACACGCTATTTATTGCCAACCAATTTCATTCGAGTTATAACATATTTGCTTCGATAACAGTCTTTTGAATTTTCGAAAATTTCGCTTTTCTCAAAAACGGCTCTAACGATTGTGGTCAATTTTGATATTTTGAATACTTTGGATGAGTGTTTGAAGATATCGTGCTTTAGAAAACCTACAATATCTCAAAACCGGTATAGTAACCTCAAAGAAATTTGATATCTTATCTGATATTAATATTTAGAAAAAACCTGTTTACTCCGATTTCTGAAATATATTTTTATTTTATAATTTTTTTTATAATCAGCAGTTGTTATAGTTTTGAAAACATCACTTTTCTTTAAAACGGCTCTAATGATTTTGCTTATTTTGCTGGGTTTTCAATACTTGGAGTAAATTTATGGTATACTTAACGTTACCATATTTTTTGTATGTCAAAGCGGGACGCTTGTAGAATTAAGTTAAAAGAAAAACAATATTATTCAACGATTTATTAAAAAAAAACAAGGAAATAAGAACTATTTGTTATAATATTTAATTGAAATTTATAACCATTCGCAGAATTTGTTTATATTATTTATTATTTTTATTTATTTATGGTACTTTATTCAATCATTAATACAAATTATAGATATATTATACAGCGTGCATTTAACCATGGCTGCCGAGAATTGACAACAAATTATAACAATTATTTACATTTATTACAAACAAAGAAAAAGATTAGGCTCTATCAATATTTAAAAATCTTCATCTAATATTCTGGTTCTATACCTTAAAGCAGTCTGGCAATAAGAAGCAAGTGTACTCCAATATCTTTTATCATTAAGCACGTGTTTGATATCATCAATCGCCATTAAGTCGACTCCATAGTGATTACGCCTTATTTCCTTCAAGATGTCACAGAATCCAAGAAAATGCCTCACGTCTTCGTTCTCTCCAGTGTTACAAAAGCGTTGAAGAAGATCATCGCGATGGGGCATATAATTAAGTTTCAGTAGTTCTCCCCTCCCTCGTATTACCATTGAAATTTACGCAGTACTAAGGTCAGCGTTCAAGTAGTTAATCTGTTGATGGTTGAGTTGCCGATATATAAAGCGTGACCTGGAGCTTTCCGTTCGTGTTACTTCTTCCATTCTGATTGCCTGTTCTACATCCGGGACAAATTTTGTAGTAATGTTTCTCCATTCTCTAATATTATTTTCTTCTAGAACAAGTTCGATAATGTATCTGGTCGAAATATTCTCCCAATCCTTGAAAAAAAGGTTTTCGTCCTCAGTGCTTTTCTGGCAACAACTTTGGTCAGGCGCTTGTCATCTTCCTCATTTAAAACTCTTGTCATATAGCTCATATTTAACTTGAGTGTGCACACAAAAAGAGCGGACATGCCACTTTCAATTTCAAGAAGATAGTTGGGCCGAAGCTGAGAATCTTTTTCCAAAAGAAACGCAACAGTTTTTCTACGTCTTCGTGGTATTGGCCTCTCCAAACTTGTGCATCGTAGTACATTACTGAACGAATGATAGCTTCAAAAACCTTTATTTTTGTTTGGATTCTAATCCTGGAATAGGAGATGAGGTTTCTCCATGTTGCATTTATAGCCTTTTTCGACTTAGCAAGTTTCAGTGCAAAGTGTTTTTTCATGCAAAGGTTGTGATTTATTGTAACCCCAAGATACCTGAACGACTTAACGACTTCCAAGTCCTCTCCACCATACTTCCATTTTTCATATGCCGCTAAGCTGCCTGTTCCTTTCCTAAATATAAGTACTTTTGATTTCGCTGAGCAATTGTACTTGCAGTAATCCTCTTATTGATCATAAGCTGTAGGGAGCTATGTGATTCTGCTAGTATGACCACATCGTCCGCAAAAAGCAATGCTGTAATTTGTATTCCTTCATATAAAATTCCTGCTGGTAAGCAGTCCGAGATATCGTCCACAAACAGTGAGAATATTATAGGACTCAGCAGACATCCCTGTCTTACTCCAATTCTACTCCAAACCAATCTGAAAGCTCATTCCCGTTCCATATTGCTGATGCATTGGCACTGTACATATTGGAAAGGATACTTAAATACTTTGCCGATTTGTGAGAGTTTGTAGAAAAGACAGTTTCTGATAGTTCTTGATAGGTTAAAGATTTGATCCACAGTAGAGAAGCCTTCTCTAAAGCCTGCCTGAAACTGACTCAACTTTCTGTTTTCTTTAACCCATTTAGATAGCATTGTATTTAGCAAACCAGTAAATATTTTTGCTATTGTATTCATATTGGTAAAAAAGTAGTTACTAAAAAAACAATATTATTCAACAATTTACTAAAAAAACACAAGAAAATAAAAACTACGTGTTTATAATATGCAGGTGGAACTAATTAGCATTCGACTAAATGTTCTTATATTTGTCAGCGGAGCAAATCAAAATGTTGGGTTTAGTTTTCAAGTAAGAATTTGTTGATGTTAGGCTTGGTAATCAAAATGGCTTTCAGAACTGCGGCACTTAACTGTGTTTTATCACTTTTCCATACCTTATTCATAAGAGAAAAAATTCTTTCGACAGGTGCGTTACTTCCAGGCAGGCATGGCATAAAATGTATTTCATAATTATTGAAAAATTCGTTCAGTTGAGATTGTTATCGCAGAAATGTGTTAACAACTCTACCCAGCGGTCAGTATCGACATTCTCGGTGTTCCAGGTTGATATTTTTGCATTTGTCTTATAGTTAGAAATAAGCGAAAACTCATTAAACACATCCGTGTCTTGGTCGATGCTAAGAAATCATTGTGTAATCAGCAGATCTTTCACATTTTGTACTGCTTCCCACTTAACGATTTTTTTTTAAATTCGCCCACTCAAAAACTTCCAGTTCTGCATTGAACTGGCTCCACTGATCCAAGTATTATTTGCTACTTCTATAAAATTCTACAGAAAGCAGTTTTTATTTCCTGAACAACGTCAGCATCAGTTTCTTGTATTTTGACCATTCCATTTTTAATGAAGCCATCGTATTCTGACTTTGATGGAATATGTAGGTAAGTCGAGGTTCGTCTCTAATAACGTATTTTGGTCCATTTGCTAAAGCGGGACATTTTGGCACGCGCTTGGGACAGCGGGACAGACTGCTTAAAAGCGGGGCGTATGGTCACTTTAGGTATACTCAGATATTCTCAGACTCGAACACACATTAGAAAAACGGTTCTATCTCAAAATCCATTTAAGTAATTTAAAAGAAATTTGACATTGATGCTAATACTACTATCTTGAACAAATTTGCATAGGTACCCAGATTCTCAACAAAAAAAAAAAATCATAAATTTATTTAAATTCATAAACAGTTTCAAAAAATTTCCAAAACTTCACTTTTCTCAAAAACGGCTTTAACAATTTTGATTTGTGTTTTAAATACTTAAAGTGAAGGTAAGAAAATGAAAATTAAAATGCTTTTTTATTCAAACTGCATTTTTTAATGCAATTAAGACAAGTTAAATATATATAATAATATTATAATCTTATAGTCTTTGTACATTGGTACGGTTCTTTTTTTCCTGATTTTACGATTATGGAAAATGACTGATGAAAAAATGTGACTGACAACCAATTCTTTTAAAAACGTATGCAATGGCAAAAATAAGGCAACTGAATTAAAAAAAAATCCCAATAAGTCTTCGAACCATACTACATACTAGAGAAAATCTACTGAAAACTAGAAAAATGTTCCATGTTACCATTACTTCATTTTATATTCTTCAATGTCATGCGTTGTGTGTTTTATCATGAGTTGATCTCAATGATTTGCAATTTGTACTTGAAAAACCCACCCATTATTCTAATTTGTAAATTTAGACGTTTCTTTATGAACACTTCCCAGACGCAATGTGATATAATCTGTCCAATATCAAGGGACACAGCTTATGTAAGAAACTGGTTTTCATATGAAGCTTTGTGTCGCTTGATATTAGATGAACTATAACTGTGTGAACCCTCAAAATATTCCCGGAAAAAATAATTGAATTCGCCTTGCCAGACATGAATTTATTTCTATTTGAGCAGCAAACAACAACAAGAACTGTCATTATTATTTACTGTGCGCTGATACTATCTCGATAACCTGCTGGACTGAAATGACAAGTAAACAACTACAGACCCGATACAAGTCGATATGAAGATACCGCTACTAGTAATCAATCATTCTGATTGACAGTTGCCCAGTTGCAAGGCAGATATCAATCAATACGAAATGCGTTGCCCACCATGTTTTGTTTTAAGTAGACAGGCAAACTACAAGCATTATAATATATATACATATATACATATTATACACTGTCAAGTTCAAATGGCAACCTTATCTTGACTTGGAATGTAAGCTTAAACTTCAACACTGCCAAGAAACAAACAATTGCACCATGCAATTGAGAGGTTTATTCAATTGTGGAATTTGAAATTGAAATACGTTTTTCGGGAATTCAATAGAAATGCGCTCAACCGAATTGGCACGTACGCACACCCTCCCCCTCTCTCTCTCACTCACTCTTCTACCGCAAGCTGTCAATTTATTGGTTGAACCGCGCGTTTGCAAATATCCATCTGAACTTAATTTCTATCAATTTGCATTTAAATTGTTTTTTATACCCTATTCCAAGGGTATTATAATTTTGATGCGTAGTTTGTAACATACCTTAATACCGCTCATAGGCACCTGAAAGTCACTATATTTGTTATCAGCGTCGATAGTAATGTTGATCTAGCCACGTCCGGCCGTCCATCTATCGGCAATTTTTAGGTTATAAAACTCGAGCTAAAAAGCTGACATTTGGAATTTACAGCAGATGCTCGATGTAGTAAATCTCTGTGGATTTAACTATTCAGTATATCCAGACTGGCTATTAAAAGTCGTTCATTCATGTGTTTTATAACATGGTTAGGTTAGGTAGGCGGAGTGGGAGCAGCCTTGTTGAAGTCCTCATCTTCCATAGATGGATGTCAAATTGATGCTCCAGGTTCAGGGGTGTCAAGTCCTGCGTCAGAGGGGTAAGGATGCTTGTTAGCGTCCAAATCGTCCTTCTTGTACACACGAAGTGTAATCTTGTCCCAGCCAAACCGAATTACGCCGCTGGTCTTCGCCAGGAGCGAGGGATTCTCGATTGATCACAATTATAGCGGATCTTAAGGATCCCCTTTGCTCTTCCAGCTTCACGACTTTTCAATCGGGAGTAAGGGATTACCGAGTCTTATGACTGCCATTATTTCTTCAGCCGAGGGGCGTTCAACAGGAGTCCAAGCGCTTGGAATATCTTCCCTCGCAACAACCTCAAGCTTCGCACTATGCCAAACCTCCCTAAGTTTGCCTATAGCGATCTTATATAGATCCAGAGATCTAACGTCATCACAGGCGACGAGCCGAAAATGCCCTTGATGTAGTCCGGCATCTTCAGTTTCTGGGGCTGGTCCAGGGTGGTCTTTCATAAAGGCTAGATAGCAGCTTAAAGGCCCTTTTAGACGATCAGTTATCAGTTCAGTTTTCAGTTCAGTTGTCAGTTCAGTTGAGCTTTCGTTTTTCTTGTGAGCTGTCGAAAATTCGAAGAAATACATTGCGTAATGGACGATGAAAGCCGATAAATTTTAATGAACTCGGCCATATTATCACTCCGTTTCGACATATTGGAAAAAACAGGAACTCTAAAATGTTAATTCACCGCCAACTGCAATTGAAATGACGGTTGAACTGACAACTGAACTGAAACGTATTAACACATCAGTTTAACTCATATTTGAACTGACAACTAATGGGTACTTATTCCATCAGTTTCAGTTTCAGTTAAACGCTTCAGTTTGTGCATTTAGGCATCAGTTTAACTGAAATCTGAACTGATAGCTTAACTAAAACTGAGACTAAAATGATCGTCTAAATGGGCCTTAACAGTTCGAGGGAGATTCTTCCCTCTGGATCGCTGCGGTCGATCACCGCGGCCACAATTTTGTCTTTTTTTTTTGGACGTCGCTAAAGAACTTTTGAGACTTGGAGGCGGAAATTGAGGTGGTGCTAGTGTTATGCACCTTTAGTTATTTGGAAACCGAACCGGTTTGCTACCCCGATCTCTGGCGTATGGACGTGCAGTCCTTGCTAGCCCGTTTGTCCTTTTGGGAAAACCCTTTAGGTTGACTAGCAGCGGGAGGGCCATGAAGGGCCACAATCCTACCGATAATAGGAAGAGGTTTGCCTATTTTAGGCTCACTGCGATTGCTGGCTGCATCTGGACCACGATTAATCACAGCCTCAGTGCTGCTCTGCGTTGCAGGAGCTGTATCAATAGGCAGCATAAGTCGCCGTGCTACCGTCCGGTTTCGAAGAGGTACCGGTCTTATTTTTTGTTATTTTTTTTTGTTTTTTAAGTATTGAGTTTTTTTTAAATCCCACGAGTAGCGGAGAAAGGAGGTCCGCCTGCACAGAGATCCGCAATATGCAGGTAAGGTTAGCTAATCCCGAGGTTTATCTGAATACTTCGTTAACGACTGAGCTATTTTTTAGACTGGGCCTTCAGCCAAGTTGACCATTGGCACGGAACGTGACACCTTGAGTCTGGCACAGGGGATGTTGGAACTTGGGAATGGAGCGGGGTCGAACAAGGGGTGGACTAGAGGAGGGGGAGAAGAGGGGTGGGACAGAACGTCCTGGTTAGTTCTTGGTCGTCCTTCTTCATACAGACTGTCGCCATGACCCCATGGGTGACTCTTCTGACAACCTTGGTCGTCGACAGCATAGCCCGTTGAATCTTCGCGACTTAAGCCTCCGCACTTGGATGGTACACTCGACAGTGTGACTAACAACGCGAGAGGTATATTTGTTTATGTTGTAGAAAAAAAATTGGGATTAGGTAGATAAACTCTTTTATAATGCTTTTTTCATAAAATTTATATTTTCGTTCCACCTGTTTACGAACAGTAACTACATAAATCTACCTTAAAGATGCTCAAAAGGTAATAAACAAGAACCCTGCTATGAAGAGATTTATACAGTTCTTCAAAGTAATTTAGTGAAATTTCGAATCAGGCTTATTTTATGGTTTTAATTATTTCTTCCGGGTTGGAGTATTGCTTTTCTCCTTCGTAGACCTTGTTCGAAAGCCACCCCCAGACGTTTTCCATGATGTTCAGGTCCGGGAAATATGGCGGCCATGCCAGTAAGTCTACATTTTTGACTTTGAATCCAAGGTTTGGTTATTCTTGCGGTATGTATCGGTGCATTGACCTGATGGAAAATCCATCGTTGTTTACCAAATAGTTCGGGAAAATGAGGGAAATCTCTTTCCAGTATAGATTTGTAGGTATTCGCTGGTATTCTTGAGCTTTAAAAATCAAGGTTTGCAGTTCCGTGACAGCTTACTGCTTCCCATACCATTACTGGACCTCAGTTGCTGTGTCTTCATCCAAGGCAATTACATCCTTCCTCAAATTATGAAAATAAGAGTTGCAGTCATCAGGTCCATCCAAATTAAACTTTCTTTCATCTGAAAAGACAACGGTATGTGACTCTCAACTAAACCTGATGTGACTTATTGCAAAATCAAGTCGGTGACTTTTGCGTGCTGCGTCTAATGGTGGTTTCTTTTTCATTTGTTTGTGTCTAATATGCGTGGACTGCTGTATGACGCGCTAAACAGTTATATATAAGTTTATTACCTCCTAGAATATCTTTTACATTAAACTTGAAGTCCATTTAAGCAAAAGTAATATAAATTAAATTAAATAAGCTAAACAGTTTTAAATTACATTAGCCAATCAATGACAAACAAAAAAAAAACAAAAAGTGAAAAAGTTAAAGCAAAACAAAGAAAATTAATATAATGTATGTACAAAATTAACAATTTTATAAAACAAAAAGAAAAAAACTGTATAAATAAACAGTTAATATAGCTTCAACTCCAGTTTCTACCTTGATTTTCCTTATTGAAATTCGGACTAAATGTGCGTTGTTGAATCAAATTCCACCTTGGAAAACCTTTTTAAGTTACTGCTCAAAAAAGTGAACAACCTCGATATAGTAACCAGGCCTGGTTTTAGTTAGTTCACTAAATCGAGCGTCTACTGTATACCTACTCTCTAGGGGCCCGAAATACTCATGTGTAAATATGTTTAAAATCCGCCAACAGGCCCACAATACAAAAACAAACATTTATTTAAGAAATCATTTTAAATGAAAGTCCTATACTTTGCGAAGAATACATAGATACAGTAGACGCTCGATAAAGTCGTTTTTAAGAATTTTAGAATACATATTTTTTTGCCATGCCCACTTCTTAGGGGCGCTTTTAACAAAAACATTGTTTTGTCGATCAAATCCCTAAATAAACGTCCAACGTAGACTATATCCTACTTACCAATTCACCCATACTTAGATTTTTGCCACGACCACTGTTTTAGGGATAGGTATAGGGTATTAAATAGTTCGCCCAAGCGAAGTCTAGCCTTGCCTTATGTTTTATTGAATTCGCAAAAAATATCAATCGAAAAAAAACGCAGAACACGAAGAACACTTGGACGGACTTTGAGTTTGAGTGTACAAAATTAGCAAACATATGTTGGCATGCCATTCTAATCTTAATTTCGCGAATATTGTGCAGGCTCTGGTGGTATCTCTGCCAGTCTGGAAATATATTATATATTTTTCTTAAATATACATTATGTTTGCTTTATTTATTTTTTGTTCATCTAAGTACTTGGCATTGGCATACAGACGACTGCTTTGTTAACCCAGCTGAGTAACGGCGGAGGGGTCGGTATGAAACTCACCGACGACGTGACGTTGAGTGGGAAACTGGAAAATGAGATGCGCGCCGCCACATTGAAACGCAGTGAGAGTTGTATACGAATATATTGGGTGAGGCACTTCAACCACAAGCTGATCAGTACACAAATGTTTTTTAGTTTTCTTGGTATGACATAAACTTTGAAGTAAGTTTGGATTGATGTTTGCACAAAATATAGATCAACAAAACGACGGAACGTTTGTTTGGCTGAAATGTGTAATACTAAGCACCAGCTGACTGCTAATTAGACCCTTTTATAATGATTTTGGTTTAGGAATGTATTTCACAGGTACAGAAATGAACCAAGGCATTTCGACCCTAGTCGTGCCTCTTAAATTGATACTCTTTTCAAATGCAAAGCACATTCAGGAAATTTTGAAGTTCTGTTGTTTTTTTGGCGTTATAAAATCCAATTAGTATTTATGACATCTATCAAGTCAGTAACAAGAAACTGTTTCTCATATCAAATTCCCATTGTCTAAAATGTTTTAGGTTTGAATTTTTAAAGAGAGTTAATTAGGCAATTAATTACCAACCTAACGTAGGTAAACAAGTCACGTTCAGAATTTGACTTGACATATTGGAATTTTCTTGCACAGATATCATTGGGGTTTTTTTTGCAATGATGGCCATTTCGGTTAAACAAAATTATTTATCAAATTTTTTCCACTCGCATACCCAACCAATATCAAATGGAAGAGAAATTCCTGGAGCAGTGACGAACGTTACTTTATAAACCCGGATGTGTAGACAAAGGTAGGGGCCTGAGTTTTCAACGATTTCTCGGGTAAGTACGGTGGTTTGATTTTCAAAAAGGTTTAAGTGGCTGATAAATTATAATGTATGATGCAAACAAAAATTAATTAACAGCCTATACAGGGTCTTCAAATGTAGCTTCTTCAACCATTTTGCGTAAGGACCTACAATTTTAAGCCAACTCTGAGCATTTGTCAGACTTTCGCAAGACGAAATATGTATGCTACAGGTTCAACTGCGTAAGCTTTTCTCTCGATCCTATTCGTTAGATGCTCTTTCCAAACCCATGGAAAACTGCATTCGTTCAGCCCGTCCCTAAAAAAGGCGATTCGTCATCTCCCTTCTCCAACCGACGAATTGCACTTACGTCCCTTCTTTCGAAGGTTATGAAAATGCTGATAAGCCTTCTTAATGAATAATATTTTCAAATATAGCCTTATTGCGTATGGCCTTATTTCACGGCACCGCTCCGAAGATATACATGCGTTGTTAGTTCACCTGGGAGCAGAATCAGTATTTTGTTTCAGTTGACTTTTCCCAATTCCTGTTTGCAATGAATGATTTTTTTCCAAATGAACGACCTAGAAACAAACCACGGGTAATTAGTTACTGTCTAAATATTTAAACCTTTTAAAATGCTTCGTCATATTCGTCGACAATTAAGGCAATTATTCCACAGTTAACCTATTCAAAATGCCATAATTTTTATAATGTTCAACACCTCATGCCCGTGCATTATAAATCACCGGCAAACTGTTGTGTACAATTATTATAATCACCCCACCCATGATCTTTCCCCCCAGTTTTGAGCCACATCACGCATTGTCAACTGACCGCATAAATACCCTTTCGGCCGTAAAACTGTCGACCATTTTATGGTTCAATGCAACTACGAGTATCTTCATTAAATTAAATATATTCACTTGCAATACGGATTCGTCGTGATGGTAGGTCTGGTTGCCGTTTGTTTTTGGTTTTTAATTTTTATTTAAATTGCCAAAGTGACAAGAAAGCGGCATTCAAAGCTTGAACAAATTGACGCTCTAATAATGGTGATGGAAAAGCCCGCTTGGAATAGGAATACAGATTCTGCAAAAGACTAACGAAGAGAAGGTGCCCCCAAATTCAAGCAAAGTGTGTCCAGAGCCTGTTCCGGGAGTAAGAGGAAATTTCACCTTCAACTACGCCGAAAATTCGTTGGGCAAGACGAAATTTCCTTTGAGTTCTGGACAAAGATGGAAGACATCGGGTCCAAATGGCTCAAGATTCTCATCGTCGAACTGATACGAAGCGGTTCAATGAAAGTTATTTTCTTTCTTTGTACAAAGGAAAAGGCGATACGCGACACTATGATAATTACCGCGTGCTACCAAGCTGATGTCATACACCATGAAGATCGTTGAGCGGGGATTAGATATCCGGTTGGAAAAAATAATACGACTATCTGATGACCAGTAGCAGGTTAATAATAATAAACCACAGATGCAATTCAATTATAAGGATCATGATTGAAAAGCATCTTAATTCCTTAAAGGATTTGCATATGGTGTTGGTCGATTTTGAATCGGCCTTTGACAGACAGGCAAGAGATCTGTAATGGCTTGCGCTAAGACAACGAGGAGTTTCAGAAACCTACGTCCGGATGATCATGGACATGTATGAGTATTGAAGATAGGAAAAAGGTGCCCCGCTCGAGGCATAGAGAGTTCTTAGTTTCCAATACAAATAGGCGTACACCAGGGAAGCGTCTGCAGTCCCATGATAGGTTAGGTTAGGTAGGTGGGCTGGCTTAGTGCCACACTCAGATCAATACTGACCGATTGTGATGCCCATCGGGGGAGGAGGGTTGTCCCTTACTCATTTTTTAACCGTGTCTACAAAAACTGAGATTAATTACTCACTGTGTTGTTCGATACATACCATCCGGTGTGCTGTAGAGCTCGTCTGGGTCATGGAAAAAATGTCCCCCCAGAAATCTGTACCTGGTGTGTTAGAGACCCGGGCAGTGACATAGGAAGTGGGTTGTATTGTCCAGATCTTCGTCGCCACAGCCTCTACAGAGTTCTTCTTCCGTCAAGCGCAATTTTTTCATGTGCCCCGTTATCATATCTAAGAGGGTGGATAGTGATTTCCTTTCCTTTTTTCATGAGACTCTCGGTTCTGGCTCCATAGAATGTTGACCATTGCATTCTCGTGGTGTGGCAAGTATCTAGTGCCGTCCATCTGTCCATCTAAGGTTCGCCTCTCTTATTGCCCTCCCCTCTGCTTCAAGCCTGAGTGTGCAAAGCGGGATAAGTACAGAGGGATCAGTTTGTTCCGACACAACTGCCGCGAACCTTGTGTTGCTAATTCATCCCTTTTTTCGTTGCCTAGAATACCTTCATGTCCCGGAACGCAGCAGAGCGATACCTTATGCTGAGTGCCAAGAGTCTTGATTTCTTTGCGGCTGTCGATAAAGAAGGTAATTCCATCGGGTGGTATTGCCCTTACCACAGAGTCACGGGCTGCTGTTGTCACTGCGAGGACCTCTGCTTGGAAGACGCAGCTGTGGTCGGGATGGCGTACGTGGTGCGGAAAAGACGCCTTACCCCACCCCCGTTTCCATTTTTGAACCGTGCGTAAACACGGCAATGGTTTGCGCTGGGGACGAGTGCGTTTCTCCATTCTAGTCCGTACTTGGTACATGGCCAAAGTATTTCTGCAGGATCGTCGAATTACCCATTTCGTTTGGTTTCCAGTTCACTGTTTGGCAAATTCTCATGGCACTAATGGCGTCTGTTGATTGAACAAAGATGTCAAGCGGAACCAGGTTGAGGATAGCCTCCAGTCCTGCGGTTGGAGTTGTCCTCATCGCACTGGTTGTGCCGATGCACGCTAGTCTCTGAACTTTCGTAAGAGCCTTTAGGTAGGTGACTTTATTGGTTGCCTGCCACCATACGAGACTGCACTAGGTTAGTATAGGTCTTGCTATTGCCGTGTACATCCACAGTTTAATTTTGGGAGATGGTCACCAGGTTTTTCCAATAATTTTGCTGCACGAGTAAAAGGCTATTGTGGCTTTTTTGATTCTGTAATTAGTATTCATTATCAGTCCCATGATATTTATTATACGCCTTGTTTATCTGTTTAAAGAAAAAGAGACGGACTCAAACGGCATCAGTTACGGCGAATCCCACAGGTGAACCAGTAGGGATGCATTGAAGTGGAAGGGTTACGATCCTTAATTCCAGATCATAACCTCGTAGTTACAGAGAAAAAAGAATTCAAATAGTTTTAGAAAAACTACAAGGCATTCTGGCGCAGTGGCTCAATGGTGAGTCTGTTGGACAACTAATCGAAAGGTCCCCGGTTCAAATCCCGCTGGGTCCAAGTAACATCTAGAGTTTTTTTCCACTGCCCCACCTCTTGCGAACGTCTGAGTATCAATTGTCATGAGAAGCTTCTCAACTTTGCTGTTCGGATTTGGCTTAAAATTGTAGGTCCCTTCCTCTTCACACAAGCTAGGTTTTAGGCCCTCTGTGGGTCGTTAATGCCTAATATTTATTTATTTCTTACAAGGCATTGAAGGCCCATAGAGGGCGTAAATCCTAGCTTCTCTAACCATTTGTGTGTTCAAGGCTATATGCCTTGTGCACCCGCCTTGGCTTGGTCTTTAAAACGAAGGTTCGGTCTTACTTCCCTTCTACAATCTGGTTGCTGGGAGTCGAAGATCCTCCTGGCAGGAGCATTATTGTCCAGTCACTCGATATGTCTAAGCCAATATAGTCGAAGTGATTTAGCTTTTTGGACTACATCCACATCTTGGTACAGCTCATAAAATTCGTCTCCTCGCACACGGGATGAATATTGAACCATGAGAGCCCATGAGGTATCTAACAACTCGCCCAAGCGAACTGTAGCCTTTCTATATGTGTTTTTTAGTTGTTGATTCAATCGTAAAAAGTGCTGCGCTAAGGCATTTCCTGACCACGTGACCGGCATTAGATACACGGTGTGAATCATCAGTCAGGTCACGTTTTCACATTCGAAAGGCTTCTCTTATCAGCTGCCTAATAGCTACCTTGTGCATCAACCAACTTGTCACGGAAGTACTTCATTCCATTTGCCCAGAAGTTTTTAATGAAATACACTCGATAGCTGGATATAGCTGAATGGTCATAGTAATTACTGGACGAACATAGACGAAAAACTATATGAACCGCTTGGACGGAACTATTAATTGGTTGAGGTTGCTTAACTATTTGTGTCGAACAGTCCCAGGTATATGCATCAAAATAAAGGTGTCGCTGCCAACAGAGAAAAGTAACAACAGATAGATTTATTGCCACCATAAGAGGTGCAATAAAATGTATTGAAACGAGGCGTGCATACATCAGGCGGGTCTTTAATACCAAAATTCAAATTTAATTTTATATCTTTTTAATACGGATTAGAAAAAAACACAAACAAATTTACATATGTTAAATATTTATGTGGTTTTTGTTTCTTTGCAGATGTCTGACTTCTCGGATACCACACAGCATGTCATTCCGGCAGCATCTTTAATAGAAAATTTTCATAAGAAAAATGGCACCATTGTTCCCACTACTGCCAATGCTGTCACAGTTGTCGGCAGTGGTGGTACAAGTAGTACGCCAACTGGGCCTAATGGTGGTCCCAATGCGAATGCTGGTGCGGTCACATCGATATCATCAAACACCAGACAGAATTTAATCAATACAAGTTCTAGTTCAAGTAGTAGTCTTAAGGAAACATCATCCACATCACAGCAGGTAAGTTATGGCTTATTCAGGGTGTGGGCTAATTTATTTTTAGTGTTAGCAGCAGGCAGCAGTGTATAGATAGCAAGTGTTTTTTTTTTCGTTTTATTTTGTAATACCATTTCATGGCTGTTTCCATATACGAGTATGTAGTTGACATTTGTAAAGCTTGTGAATGCTTTCACTGAACATTTTTTGACGTTCATTCTTGTGTTGGCATTTAATTAGTGTCACGATATTCAGCAACAATATACTTAATAGAAGTTGTGAGGAAAATCGTCTATGGGCATTCGACTTTAAGTTGGCACTCCTATTAAAGCAGCATGCAAAGAGCTCATTGACTATGGCGACGAATGAAATATGTCATATGGAGATGTTTAATTAAATTGTGTTGTATGTTAATGTATTTTTTTGGAAATTGTTGGCAGTGGCAACCTTTGTAAACCAGAATATATAGGTAATGTCAAAAATAAATGTTATTGTACCTTTTTCGGTACAATTTCGGGCTTGATGATGGTCCTCGCAGTCTTTTTAAAAATATTCAGTTGGTTGCTTAAGCTAGATTTTAAATATTACTAAAACTTACATTAACCCCATTTGTTCCCGTAGTTCTACGCTTTTTTTTGATAGATGGCATCGGAATCTACGATGGAAATATTTTTCATTGCATGCTGCAATGAGTGAGTTTTCTGGACAGGTTCAGTGTAGCGATTTTCTCTCACAGAAATGGCGCCCAATGTAGGGCCTGAATTCTCGCTACTAAACTCAATACTCTTTTAGATGATTTTCTTTACCCCGAGTCAATTATTCTACAAAAGCTGCTCTAACATCTAAGGTCTCTGATATTTAAAACATGTTCCTTGAGATCAAAATAGAATATAGGTTATTCGATTTGCAAATCTGATGGCCAAAGCGATAAACTACCACGAGAATTGCTTCTTAAGCATTTATAAAAAACAAAAACAAGTAAAAGCTAATTTTTACCATCGAAAATGGCTTTTTTGTTTTTCAAAATACTCCCCATACTCTTACCTTTGTGCTTGTATATACAGGCAAAGCTCGATTAACGCAATACTCGATTTACGCAAATGCTCGAATTCCGCACAAAGTAAAATATTTGCACTAAATTTCGCACAATTGTGTGCGGAAATCGAGCCCTTAGTGTAAATGCGAGATTTCTTTGAGCATTCATAGTATTAAATTTTTTTTTTACTGTTCCGTTAGTTTCACATGAAGATGCTATCATGATGTTTAACGGCACTCTTAGATGGGCTGAAGAAAATAGCAGAAGTTTTCAAGAAATCTCCCTTTTACAAAATTTACTCGAAATAGCCGTAAAAATGAACATTATGTCATTAAGACAAAATTGGACGATTATTTTAGTATTGGGTGTAATAAGTCAAATTGACTATGAATAAATGCGTTTTAAACTATCATTTAGTGTGTAGACATGATTTTTCTTATGCTTTTTATTTTTATTTTGTAAACATTCGAATTGCGCACATTCTCGATTTGCGCAAATGACCTAAATTTTACGTAGTGCGCAAATCGAACTTTGCCTGTATATATATATATATATCTATTTATTCGTTTATTTATTTATTTGTTTTTTTATTTATTTATTTATCAATTTATTATTTATTAATTAATTTATTTATTTGTTTATTTATTTATTTATTTATCTATTTATTTATTTATTTATTTGTTTGTTTATTTATATATTTATTTATTTATTACTTATTTATTTATTTACTTATTTATTTATTATTTATTTATTTTTATTTTTTTTTTTTTTTTTTTTAAATTGGAGGTTTTTCTCGCACTTTCCTTCAAAAAGATTGTTATTTGCTAATTCATAATTCCCTTCAGATTTATTAAATATATTGTTTCAGTAGTAACATACAAAAATATCATATCTCTGTATTTATGTAAAATGTGTGGTAGCGTACCGAATGTAAATCATTATTATGCGAATTAAAAAAAAAATACTCCCCATGAAGTTCGATACACTTTTGCCCGCGTTTGAACAAATTGTCAAAGCACTTTGTCCAATCCGAACGAGGTTACTCCAAAACATGCGTTTTAAACGCATCTCCTTCTTCAGGCCCTTCGAAAACGTTGACCTCGCAATTTATTTTTGATGAGCGGGAATAAAAAGAAGACATTTGGTGCTAACTCAGAGATGTATGGCGGATGACCCATGTTTTGAGTGCTAAAAAAACACACTTGTCTGAGCCGTCGTCGTGTGAAGGCTCGCATTCTCTTTGTGAAGAATGGTCCGTGTTCGGCAATTGCTTTTCTTTATTTCTCAAAAAAAAAATGCTCGTGTACCATCCATTCCGGATTGACTGTTCTAGGTTGTAAGTTGGCACGGTGGTCGCCTTGTACGGTTTTTCTGAAGAAACATGCAACCATTTTCTTCGAAGTGCTTCCTGCGCGAACAACTTTTGTTGGATTTGGCTCGTCTTGAAAAATGCATACAGTTGACTGCAGTTTGTTTCAGGCGCATACGCATAGATCCATATGATTCGGCGCCTGTCACGAACAATCAAAGCGAGCCTTTTTTGAGCGATATTCGGCAAACGAGCGGAACATGGTGGCCCGGGATGGTTGTTCATCATCAAAAGTCAGAACGAGTTGAACGCACACTGTTGTTGAGTTAGTCCACGTCGAAAATCATAAATAATCATCTCATGAAAATGCTCAGAATTAAATTCCACTTTTTGGTTTAGCTACGATTCGTTCGAGATCTGCGATTGCCTTGGCATTCGCCTCTTCTGGGATGGCTACTTTGTTAGAAGGCGGTCGAACAGCTCATTCTACATTGAAATTGCCACTGAATCTGCAAGTGGATGAAGAACCTACATGCAACATTTCAAAGAACACTGCGATGGCGAAAGTACTGCAGCAATGTAAGATTATCATATGGGACGAATGCACAATGGCTCACAAACGCGCATTGAAGGCCCTGAATCGTACTTTGAAAGATTTACGTAATGATAACCGACATTTCGGTGGCGCAATGATCTTGCTATCAGGCGATTTTCGTCAAACGCTGCCTGTCATTCCGAGATCAACTCCGGCAGATGAATTGAATGCTTGCTTGAAGGCGGCTGCTTTATGGCAATACGTAAAGAAATTGCACTTGAAAACGAACATGCGAGTTGCTTTACAAAATGACCAGTCCGCTGCAGAGTTATACAGGCAATTGTTGGCGATGGGCAATGGCGAGATTCCAGCAGACTTAAACACCGGCCTCATTGAGTTTCCACAAAAAGTTTTTGCAACTTTACAACGACACCGGAAGAACTAATCATGAATGTTTTACCCGAATATCGCTCAGAATTATGTTGACCATGATTGGCTGAGTGTAAGAGCGATTTTGGCTGCGAAAAACAAGAATGTCGATCATTTGAATTTCGTCACTCAAAATCAAATAGCTGGTGAGTTACATTCATATAAATCAGTCGACTCCGTGATGGATGAAAACGAAGCCACCAACTATCCCACGGTTTTTTTGTATTATTTGGATGTTTGTGCTCACGTGGATGTGGCGTGCTCACGTGTCGGCAAACCTCGCGCTTTGTACGTGTACGCACCCGATAATGGAACGAAAAATGTTGTTTACCATGAAGCACTTCAGTGAAAAAGCGGTAGATTGGCCGACAAGTAAATCGCTACGGTTTTTGGAATTGTATTTAATTTTAATATAACTTTTGAATAAAGAATTTTAATTGACTGGATTACATGAAGCGAAAGCTCGGAATTATTAATTTCGTTACCTACCTACATTAACGAATTTGGGCGGAACGAAGTTCGCCGGCTCAGCTAGTTTATAATATATACAAAGGGACCCTTTATGCTCATGTGTAAATATTTTCAAAATCCGCCCACAATTAAATAAAAGAATTTTATTGAAAAACCAAATTTTGAGCTAGGGAGCGTTTTTATTTACAAAAGCTTCGCTTTTTTCGATAAAATCCTTTAAATGTTATATAACAAAATATGTAGAGCGTTCTTAACAATTCAACCATGCTAATACTTTTGTCACGCCCACTTATGAGGGATAGGAATAAGAATAGGGAATCTAACAGTTCGCCCAAGCGGATTTTAGCCCGTCCCTATGTTTTTTCGCTTGCCTTTAGTTTCAGAAGCCGAATTGCCTTTCTTAATGTAGTATTTCCATTACCGAACTTCTCCTCCATTCGCCCTTAGCGCGCACAGGACCAAATATCCGACGGAGTATTTTTCATTCAAAAGAACCCTATATAAGCTCCCCTCTCCTACTTATCGTCCAGCACTCGCCACCATAAAGCAGGACTTGTCCTTATTTACTTCACAACCAATTTCGCCGTTAAAGCCTCTATCACGTCACACTGGGAATGTCCGATGATGTCGATATCGTCCGCATGGCCCTGTAGCTGGACGAATCTGTTGAAGATAGTGCCTTCCGTGTTGACGCCTGCCCCTCGCACTGTTTTATCATGAACAAGATTCAAGAAGTCACATGATAGCTCATCTCCTTGCCCAAATCCCGTGCGCATCTTTTTATACGCTTTTCAAGTAATTCATTGTTTGATCTTGGGAAATTCCAGCGGTCGTTTCTTATTTACCCTTTAATTTTATGACTTACTGCTGGGAAAATATGTACCTGTTACTACAGGTAGTAAAAGTTTGCGGGTATACAATTTCCAACAGGTATAAAGACTGAAAATCGATTGAAAATGTATGGCCTCATCCTTGTGATCGCCAGTGTACAAATGAGGATTGTAATTTTGTCATTATTAAAAGCGTGTGTTTTTATTATAAATCGTAAATTACGTTTGTGTAAAGAACCGACAAATTAATATAAAGAAGGTACAAAGACTGCAATTCGTTCAAAACTAATATATTCGTAATCTAATCGGTTCCGATTCGCTACTGATATGCAATGTGTACTCGAATATGTATGTACTTACTTCGGTACCCGTTCACTTTTTAAAGTTTCAAGATCATGAATAATATGGTAGGCCGAATTTATAAGAAGAAAATGTCATCAAAGAATATGCACGTCAAAATGTTTGGAAAAAATAATTGTGATGTTTTTCAAAAACTTTATTTAGAGAAAACGCTGAAAAAACTAAGTTGTAGCCAAATCTTTGAAAAATCATAATAAAATAAATTTTAGAACCTAGTACACCAAATCAATTTCAAAGCAAAATTTGACAGTTCACAACAAGGTGATAAATTTGCTAGGCTTATGACGATTTTACAAATTTAAGTGAGCAAGCTATCTTATTTCTAATGAAATAAAAATGAATGCATGGAAAAAATTTATCTCTGGAACAAGAAGTTGGAGTGGCTACAATTTCTGTAGTGGCGAATTGTGGTTTCTGCAGCATTACAACTTTAAACATCAAATGCCACGCTAATTAAATAGCTTCGAATGTATTAGTCTCATGTTAGTTCTTTGTTGTTCGAATTGAACATATTTCAATGCGATTTTTGAGAGAATAAAAGCAAGGTTTAATTTGTGGTTTGTGACGCATGCCAGATATGAGGTTGCCACGCGTCACAAGTCACTAAACCGCAAAATAAACAGTAATTCTGACGTTCTCTGCAAACACTTATTAGTGGCAAAAGTGTGTTCTAATTTACAGACTGACCAACTTATTGAAACAATCATTTAGGATGCGAAAACAACGAAGATATCTGAATATCAGTTTGCTGCTTAAATTCAAGCTAAGGTAATTTAACTTCTTAAATGTCTTGCAGCCGTATTAATTAAAAATACTTGATTTGCCTCCAATCCACAAATCAACTAAACCCAACAAATTAAAATCTACCTGGTTGAATACTTTTTTCTTAAAAAAAAAAGTTTTTCTTTCCCGTATTAAAAATGAATATTTATCTAGTAGTTAATCTCACTGTCCCCCGTATCAATAATGCATATTTAACATGTAGTTACCTCTAACTCACTGTTTAAACTCAAATTCTTATTAATATTGATTTTTGGAATTTATCCGCTGGTTTGTTGTTATATGAGTTGATAAATTTGATGCCATTGGTCAGTGCAAAAAAAGAAAGTTTTCACAGTCGTAAAGTAATAAATTGGTAGGGAAATTGGAATGAAAAATAATGTGCATTAGCTAGAATCGTTAAATCCCGTAGATACTGTTTTTGAACGAAGAGCTGAATTTTGATACTGATAAAAAAAAAAAAAAAAAAATAAAAAAAATCGTCTTTGCTTTAGCTAATCGTTAAGTTAAATAGTCGTTAAATGGTGAAATTCAAAATTGATTGTTTCGTTAAAAAACTGTTCTTTTGCATTCACTTAATTCGTTAAGTTTATGAGAAAAGTTGAACTTTGACACTTTTTTGGCAGTACAACCATTTTATTTCAATCAAATTTAAGGCTCGTTAATTATCGTCAATAGTTAAATTGCCGTTAAGTAAGAATTTCTCAAATTACATAGTACAACCATTTTGTTCACCAAATCATTTTAAAAATCGGTTTCGTTAAGTAAATAAATGGGTTTGGAAATTGGAACGCTTTTACGGCCCATTAATAAAAAATAATGCCCATGCATTAGCTTATTGTCGTTAAGTAATAAATGTTATTGGATTAAATCCATATCCTTTTGGTTTAAAGATTCACTGTCAGTTGTCAAAAATGCTGGCAGTAAGATATATTTTAACTTAATTAGGTACTCGATGAATTAGTTTATTGAATTTTATAAATGTTTATTAATAAGATTTCTCATTTAATTCATTGATGAAGATAATTCACCCCTAATTTGCGTTTATTAATACAGCTTTTAGTGCTACAACAAATGATTCAAATAAACTTTATTTGCAAATAATGTAATATTAATACATAAATGAATAATGAGAAATAAAGAATACTGAATATGAACGTTTGAACAAAATTAACCACATTCTACGACGTAACTAGGATAACTTCCTTAACTTCCCTTCGGACAACTATGTCGACTTTGTTCGGTTTCTTCCTTGCTAGTGTGTTTGTTTGCTTCATCACATTAAGAACATTGAAATTAAGCACAGAAAAGTAAACGTTAATTTGATATGTAAAATCAAGAGCCAAAAATCTTTCCAAACCGTTTTGAAAATCACACTGCGTCTGTGATTCCAAATAATAATAAAAATTCAGAACGGCAAGTTGCCTGATCTTTTCGAAGACCTGGGGAACTATTGATAATTTGCAAATCGGGCGATAATTGGAAATTTCCTGCTTGGAACCCGATTTCTGAATAGGGATGGGATGATAACAATTCTTTCCACTCAGAGAGAAATAGAAAGAGAAGATTGATCATACACCACATAGAGGATGGACTACCCATTATATGTGGTATTTGCAGCACCGACGAAAGCGATGATATTGTACTTATTCTTGGAAAATGGGCTTCTCTTAGGGAAACGGAGACATTTCTTTGGTAGTGTCTCCTTATCGGAAAGCAAGTTATGTGCTACCTTAATGAACTTAACGGGTCAAATATTTTTAAGTACTGCAACTGCAACACAGCTCTATCATTCCGTAATCGTATTATTACTGCGAATGTCTAATATTTATCCTTGTGAAATTTTATTATTACTTGTATTTTTTATTTATTTATTTTTGTAAATCGGTAAGAATAGTTACAATCGGCAGACGTCAAAGCCTTGCCTAATTTGATTTTGTATATGAAATTAGACAAAGTTTTGCTGAAAATAAAATCTAATCTATCTACAAAGATATTGCTAGGAATCCCAAAAATTTAGTTACAAAATAGAAATGAACTCCTATCCCAATGCCACACCCATATTGGGGTAGCAGTCAGTTCGGGAATGGCTAGGCCGACGGAAATAAAATTTCACACCAAGCATTATTGATAGATTTCTATAAAATAGCGCTTGTGAAGCTTCTAGGCTCTTAAGAAAACATTTTCCTGACGCTTCACTTTCAAGATATAGTGGAAGGGAAGGGACCCACAATTTTAAGCCGTCTTCGAACGGCAAATTTGAGAAGCTTCTCATGACTATTGATACTCTTGGATGTTTGTCAGACGTTCGCAAGAGGTGGGGCAGTGAAAGAAACACTCGATTAGTAGCTACCACGAATTTATCACTCAACCGCTGCACCCACATCAACCCCTACAAGTTTGATTAGCATCACATTTTCTTAGCGGGAACGCGAAATCTAATTTAGACTTAAGTTGCAAGAACTTACTTACATTCCATAGCCCAAGGATTTCCGCAACATGATGTGCCTAGATTGCTTGCCTTATTTAATTTCAATGGTCAGACTCAGTTTTTTAACGGTTTTTTTTTTAAATAGTAAATGTTAATATGTGTACATATGCATATTGAATTCTGATCAAGGCAGAATAATTATCCCAATCACAGTGCTTCATGCAACTAATTGTTCATCATTAAGTGGTTACCAATCTAAATGTAATAACTGACAGACGCACGGCATCTAATACTTACACATTCGCTTTGACGTTTTGGTTAGCTTAGTAATGAAGTTTCACGTAAGAAAAACATTTCAAATATTTGATTAAAGTTGGTTTTTGAATTACTTATCGCCTTGATCGTTGTTAAATAAAACAGTTTGTTTTAACAAAGAGTTGCGATTTTTTGTTTGTTAATTTCGTGACAAAGTACTTGACTGTGCCCTGTCTATGTTCTTCAATTTATTTAATATGTATACATTTATGTACATTTATTGAATTGTCTTATAACACTTTTCGTTTATTTTCCACTCAACTATATATCATGATTTTGTCTTTATTTACATCATCGGATGATCGCATTATGTAGGTTGAAATAAATTTTGCTGACAATTACTAATTAATCTTATATACTTCGCATGGAAGATGACCTTCAGTCACCTTCACACACGGTCACTTTTTGGTGACCTTAGAAAATATAACTTTAATCGGTTACCTTTTTTCAAAAGCTTCCGATTTCGATGAAAAGTGAGTTACCACCATCGCCTCTAAAAAAATATATGTTATCATTACATAATAAAATTGTATGCGTTGTTAACAAATATATAAAAATTGATAATAAACAGAAGACCAAAAAAAGTGACCTTGCAAATATTTTCAATCAATATATCTATCCACTATTGCAATAACTTCTTTATTGTAAAAATAACTGAAAGCATTGTTGTTGTTTACTCATTTTTGACCCTCACTGTATTAAGTATCAAGCCGTACGATGCCCTTAAATTAAGTGTCAAACATGCTTTAGTCTACACAAAAAAGGGTATCTTGGCATTTGCTTGACTATGAAGCTAAACATATCCCAGATCGGGTCTATTGTCATCCAAATGGAACTGAGAGAATTCCTCATGTGAAAAACATTCTACTTCTAGAAAAACTTACCACCTTAAGTCGCTCCCGACCCGTGAAGAGTCATTGCGTGAGACACTGCTTACAGTTTGCCCAACCCAAACGCTCTGGCATCTGCGATAGCTTGGCCTTTAAACGGACATTTGGTCTTCCTTGTCCAGATCACATTTGTTGGAGCATTGTCTGAAACTTTTAAACTATTGTTTTATTGATTACTAATATCAACTTGCATACTAGAAATAAAATCAAACTTAAATTAACAGGATACTTATTCTAAATTAATAAGGACTTAGAGCGGACGCTCTAAACTTAACTATAACCTTATAATTATTGCCATTCGGCCTAAAAACTATTTTACGAACTTATTTTTCATACTATGTTTTTATTGAGAAAATTGTTAAAAACTCGGCATCTTTATTAAATTTTATATTTTTATATAAAAACAAATTACAAACTACGAACTCCACTTACTTAAACTACTTAACATATTCTAACTATAATTAGGATTCTGAGCACTCGTTGCCTTACCCAACAAGTGGTCAAAATCCCAATTGTTTTCCGAGCGCCTGGCAGTCGTCAACGTGCACACGAAGCCGCCGTGAGCCGACAGAAGCCTTACAGCGTCAATCACCTCCAGGAAGCACCACCACAATCTGGGGAACCCGCCCTCTCTCAGAAACGCCCTAGCTTACTTAATCCAACTTATTAACTAAGAGGCTGTTACCAAGAGTAACGCACCGTCCTGGAAGGGTATATTGACCCCTCCCCCCTTAACAAGCCACCAAAATTCGGTGAATTGCTTTTCCGTATCGAATTTATCCCTCTCCGCTATTGCGGCAACAAAACGGAGGAGCTCATGAGCATTAGCGACATTCCTGCCGTGGATGAGCCACTTATCTCTCGCTCTGCAGTAGCGTTGGTATAATACGGGGATACCATCCCTCGTCTTGCATCAATATGGATAAATGCCTCCGGGCGATAAAGCTAGACCGGAGCGTTTTCTCTAGGAATATTTCATTGGGGTAGTAAGCCCCGAAGATCAGACTATTATCGCTGGCCATCGCCTTACAACATGCCTTCGAGTCACCTTGATGAGGAAATTGTCAATCCTATTCACCTGAGCCACATCGTATTGGACCTTGTTGGGCTGGTATTTGATATAGTTGGATTCAGGCGTTCGGACAACCGGAGACAGGCCCAGAGCATTATTGTCCATTCGCTCAATGTGGCGGAGCCAATGTAGTCGACGTGTTTTAGCTTTTCGTACATTCACATCGTGGTATAGCTCATAGAGCTCGCGGTTGTATCTTATCCTTCATTTGCCCTTCTCGCACATGGGACCAAATATGAGATCTTGTATTTTTTTCTTCGTAAAATAAATTAGCTCTCCATCCTGCTCTGCAGCGGTATCATTTGGTCTTCCTGGTTAGGAGTTTTGAACCCATTTGTTTTGCACAACAAGAGTTGCGACCGTTTCCCGTGGCTTTTTTTTAAAATTTGCTTACGCTAAAGGGCTTTGTATATGTATAGTATTTGTTGAACAGTAAGCAGCACCTACCAATGAAGTATTGTTGTTGCATGATTTTTAGTTAGGCTACTTACTATTCCAAATGATAGATTGATAGATACATTTATTTCGTTTGAATTATTTACATTATATTTGTTACGCACATTTTACAGAGATTTGATACTTTTGTCTTTCTTCCGGAACATTATTTAAATTTTTGTGAATCAAATTTTTCAGAGAAATATACATTTGAAGGAAAATACGAACAAAAACCTTCAATATAATTGAGAAGAAAAGAAAACTATTGTATATAGCTACATACAATAAATAAATAAATATACATAGATAAATAAATAAATAAACAAGTAAGTAAATGAGTAATAATAAATAATAACGTAATATGGGAGCAATGAATACAAAAATAAATAAAGACTAGAAAAACAAATTATATATAGGTAATAAATAAATAATGAATAGATAATAAATAATAACTTAGTAATCAATAATAATAAGAAAAAAAAATACTAAATAATAAATAAATAAATAAATAATTAAAAAAAAGGATATTACTTAAATTTAAACTCTTACAAATAAATGACTAGATTGAATGACCTTACGATAGAGTGAAGAGGAATAAATAGTTACAAACAAAGTTATTTATTTACTTTGGGTAAAAGGATTACTATTTCCAAAGAATAGGAGGATATGAAAGAAGTTTTGGTGCTTGATATTTTTCCTCCACGGGTGGCGCCTAAATTGCTTAGGGATATCTCTATTTATGTGAATTCAATTAAAAATCATGGCCCTGGCCGGGATTCGAACGCACGAATCAGTTAGTGAATACTCTACCATCACACCAATTCCACCCGCCTATCTTCGTTGGACCTAAACTAAAGTTTCATTCGCGGAGTTGATGTTAATTTGAGGTAGGTGAACTCCCTAACTATGTATGCTGTTCAAAAATTTGAAGAAAAAAAATTGCTGGTGGCGATGGTGCGATGGTAGTGTCTTCACTTAGTGATTGGCAGGTCGTGCGTTCGAATACCCACCAGGGCCATGATTTCTATAAATTGAATACACACAAGAAAAAAAGATCTCCCTAAAGCAATTTAGGCGCCACCTGTGGAGAAAAAATCTCATCGCACCAAACTTCTTTCCTATCCTTCTATTCTTTCATGCAGTAA